>CM038677.1:137477331-137525523 GCA_021605205.1 Aegilops longissima | reverse complement strand
TTGGCTCAATCTATAGATGGAAAGCCTTATGATGGGAAACTACCACGTTAGGTTTGGAGAGAGATGGGACCCGTTATAGTTTAGGGGGAGCAGATGCAAGCTTTTTCTTTCCATAGCCGGCCAAATGACTACGGATCATCGGTCTACTCTACCTCAATTCACCATTTGAACTTTATCTGAAGGTTTTTCCGTATCAGCTCCTTCTACCTATCATAGATTGAAGCACCTAAAGGTGAATTTGGTGTCTTTCTTGTCAGTAATGGGAGTAATCGTCCCTACCGTTGTAAAATAAGAGCACCTGGGTCTATTGGTTCTCATCGAAGTATCTAAATGGTTCTATTGGGGTTCTCTTCGAGATATCCAAATATTATTTGGAATTTACCCACACTAACCTCCAAATTCCTCGTTCGAATTGTATACCATTGATAGGTGAATTGAGTGACGTGCTCCTACATCTCTTTTTTCAGCATCAATTCGATAGGGAGGTCCTGACCCGGTATGAAGCTAGCTGAAATCCGAGAAAAATATCCAGCTCCGCCAACAGCTGACGATCCCGACAGTAATGCTAAGGACGCCGTTCTGGGTATGCTCCAATTAAATACCAGTTTGAATGGGGCATTACTATTTTATTTAGGATCGCAAAAGCCTTTTCCCGATGGTGTCCTTTCGGATCCTGGGAATCTAATAACAAAACATGAACACTGAGCTATCTCCAGAAATCACTAGAACATGCTCAAAAAGACATGGCAAGATTGCAAATAATAACAGTTCAGACTTTGCAGAAAATAACATCAGGTTGCAATGTTTAGAGCTATCAAACAACATGTTACAGGAACTTATCATGGCAAACAAAGGCATGAAATGAATCTAATAAATGCATAGAACAAAAGTCCTTTACTGACCAAGAGCCAAAAAGGATCAGAAGATATGATGGCACCCATGTAAACATAGCAAGTTATATTACAGATTTAAACATGGCAGGAACAACGATAAGTAGACATGTTGGTGAGCTTGAACCACTCACCACAGAGCAATACATGGCATGGAAAGGCAACTCACAGTAAGAAGACATGTTTATGAAGCTAAGCATGGCAAGAGCAAGTTCATAGAGTGCATGGATCACTAGGAAAATACATGGCAACAACTGAACTTAAAGTTAACAGGCTGACAACAACATTATTTAGCAACTTTGAGAGCAAGGTAACAACAACCTACAGCAAGCTATAAATGCAACCAAGGGCATGGATGGGTAGAGCATGAAATGTATAACAAAACATCCTTAGTGAACATCTCCATATTATGCATAGAATGACTTGTAGCAGCAGGTTAACATAGCATCATGATATAGCAGATTCAGACAGGCAAAATAGCAATAGCAAGTACCCTACTTAACAAGCTTGATGCACTCACTACAGGAATCACAAAAATACATGGTAGCACCCCTGTAAAGATGACATGACATAGATCAAAACTCATGTAGACATCAACCTCATAGGATGCACACATCAATCATGGCAAAAAATGGCAAATCATCAAGTTATAACAGTTTCAGCAGATTAACATCACATAGCACTCTTGCAACGAGGATTAGGGCATCAAGATGAACTCAAATGAACATGATGCAATGGAATGAAATGAAGTACTCGTTGAGATGAACAATTTTACATATTACACGCACAAAACAAAGCCACGGATGCAGAGATATGATGCGTTAAACATGGCATGATAATATGCAAATATTCGGGACTTGGACGAGTTTCACCTCCGGGAAAAGTCAACGATGGCGCGGATTTCAAGGTTCGCCGGAGATGTCGGGGACGGGGCCGGGGACAGCGGGGCCGGGCGGATCCGGCCGAGGGCAGGCGGGCGGCGGAGGAGGCCACTGGGCAGCGGGCGCTTGAGGGCGGCGAGCGGGCGCCGGGACGGCGGCGGGAGCTGGGAGGCGGGGGCGGGCGAGGAGGCTTGAGGCGGCGCCATGCCAGCGGCGTGGCGAGGCGGGATGGGACCCGGCGGAGGAGGCGGGCGGTCTGGTGTAACATCCCAAATTTTCAATTTGGAATGTTATACATTAGGTCATCATGCATATCATATTTTCTCGCATTTTTCCGATCCTAGAAATTTCACGCAACTCAAGGACCCTCGGAGAGAGTTGGAAGTTTCATTATTTTTCATATTTGGGATTTCTCAAATTTTGAAATAGGATCAATTGGATTTATTTAAATTATCTTCATAAAGTTTTTCCTATAAAAATATTGGAGAGGGAATAATATGACTTTCCCAACAATTAGGGAAAAATGAAGATTTTATAAATAAATCAAATTTGGTTTTGGAAGATTTATTTTGCTTAGGCAAAATGAGCATTTCAAAAAAAAATTATGCATGTTTGCTGTTTTAAAGTTCATTTTGTTCGACTCATTTTTAGGAGTCGGGAAAAATTGTTTTATTTAAATTGGAGTTCATTTGGTATTTTTTTAATTCATTTGGTTTAAATTTTATTTTAAAAATTCGCGCCCCAGGGCCAAGGCCCAGCCTGCCCAGCCAGCCAGCCCAGCCAGCGCCGCCTCCTCCTCCTCGCGCGCCGCCTTGGCGGTCTCCGCTTCGGGGCAGCCGCCGCCGCCCGAGTCCCACCCCGACCAGGCGCCTTGCCCCTCCCCAAGCGCCGCCTCCCCCCTCCCATAAATACCGCCCCCTCTCTCTCACCTCACCACTGGAGCCGCCCTCACCCGAGCCCCTCCCAGGCCAGCCTTGCCGCCCGCCAAGGCCGCCCGCCGCCGCCGTTCCCCCTTGCCGTCGCTTGGAACCCGCCGCCCTCGCCCTCCCGAGCCCCGCCGCCCCAACCGGAGCCCCCCCGGAGAGCCCCGCCGGCGATCACCGGAGGTAGCCGCCGCCCCGCGCCCGATCCGGTTTTCCCCTAATAAACCGATCCGGTTTTTTTTTTTTAAAAAGATGTTCGGTTTTTTAAAAAAACCTAGATTGGTTTTATTTTTTTCGGTTTTCTTATTTAACGAACGTTCACCGAACCGTTCGTTTTAATGAACGCGTTCGTTGGATTCGATTTCGTTAACGAGCGTCCGCTATTTAAACCGTTCGTCGTTTTCTTTTAAATCAGATTTAAGCCGTTATTTTTACGATTCGATTTGAGATCCGATTTTCAAAACTGTTTTATTTCTCGCTCGTTTATCGGAATCGGTGATTCAAGCGCTGGAGTTTCAGAACGAAACCGCCGTTCGACTAACCTACTTTCACAGAGTTTTGCTACTGTGAAATTTTGACCTAATTTCAGATTGTTAAACCGAATCGTTCTCTCTCGAGTTTCGACTTTGGAGTTTATTTTGATTCGATTCTTTTGCAACCAGGGTTCTTAAGTTGAACTTTCTGGTTAGATCTTTTATTCGAGATTTCCTGTGCATTAGATGAGTACTTATTGTATGCTTGTTGTTTGTCTGCGTTAGATCACCGAGTCGCCGCTTGTTACTTGAATCTCTAGGTCTCGCGGATCATCGACAAGGCAAGTAACACTTTGATCATACCTTTTCTACTACCCGGTTTTATGCATTAGATCTATTCCTCAAACACTTGCATGTTTAGGATCAAATTAAATTGTGGGTTTGGGAAGTAGATTGAGGTAGTACCTATTACTGTTTTACTTATGAAACCTTGGGAGTTACTTCTCGTTTGCTTGTTCATGCCATGCTATGCTAGTAGACGTGGATTGGGTGAGTGAATATCCATGACAGATGTGAGATTGTAAATTAATGGTTTATCTAAGGTGGCAACCTAACACACATCTGGGTGGATTGAGGCACCTGGTTTCCATCAGGATTTGCCTGTATTTCTTCGGACCGCCACCCAGGCTCTAAGGGATCATAAGATTTTTCAAACTGGAAACTTCCGTGTGCAGCCACAAGCCAATTATGGGCTCTGGCGTAGTTGACTAAGTCGTGCGAACTCTTACGGGTAGGCTAGCTGATGTAGGGGATGTAGGTTGGTACGGTCTACCCACATGTAAGGTGCTAGCGCTTACGAAGACTATGTCTCGCCATCCGTTTCTCAAACACCATGTAGTCACGAGAACCAAGCGGAGGCGATCGAGTCTTAATGGGGAAAAGTGCAAACCTCTGCAGAGTGTATAAACTAATCATGATTAGCCGTGTCCCGGTTATGGACAATTTGAGTATCCTGTAATTGAATATCATGTGAATCTCAACATGTTACCTCTAATAAAAGTTGTTGGGTTTTGATGAGTACTTTTATTTGGGATTGAGGATTGTCAACCATTCTCAATGTTTAACAACCACCATGATAGTTAAATAAAATTATTCCTTTGATGTAGGGAAAAATTAGCTTTATGCAAATGTAACAGTAGAGCCTTACCACCAGCCATATATGCATGTAGTATAGGCTTATTCATTCATTGCTCTTATGTGTTACATTGCCGGCATATTCCATGTCTTTGAATTGTTTTGGCTGCAACTTTTCACGTTGCAGACTTTTGAACGACAGTAAGGTGTTAGGTCGTGGTTCTATACTCGATGATGCCGTTGGAGTTGATGGACTCGCTTATCTTCCAAGCCTTCCGCTGTTATTATTAGATGGCCTTAAGCCATATTATTGTAATAAGTTCCCTTGTGGACAACGATGTAATAAGTGTGTGATTGCTACTCTGCTATAAATCCTTCGAAGTACTGTGTGGTGTCAGCATTACTGATCCAGGGATGACACTGAGCACAGAGACTGGATCCATTCGGGTCTGGTCGCTACAGAGAATGGCATGGGAGAAGTTGCGTATAAGTTGGAATTGCCAGGAGGACTGTCAGGAGTTCATGATGTATTCCATGTTTCTCAGTTGAAGAAATGTCACCCCGAGATAGCAGAGGTACCATTAAGAGACACAGTGCCACTGGAAGCAATTCAGTTGAAGGATGACTTGACATATGAGGAAAAACCGGTTAAGATTCTCGATTATGCCAGCAGAGTTCCCCGCAGCAAGGTTATCAAGTTTTGCAAAGTTTAGTGGAGCCACCACACTGAGGATGAAGCCACCTGGGAAAGAGAGGAAGTTTTGCTTAAGGACCATCCTCACCTATTTTCTAGCCAACCCAATCTCGAGGGTGAGATTCATCTTAAGGGGTAGGTTTGTAACATCCCAAATTTTCAATTTGGAATGTTATACATTAGGTCATCATGCATATCATATTTTCTCGCATTTTTCCGATCCTAGAAATTTCACGCAACTCAAGGACCCTCGGAGAGAGTTGGAAGTTTCATTATTTTTCATATTTGGGATTTCTCAAATTTTGAAATAGGATCAATTGGATTTATTTAAATTATCTTCATAAAGTTTTCCTATAAAAATATTGGAGAGGGAATAATATGACTTTCCCAACAATTAGGGAAAATGAAGATTTTATAAATAAATCAAATTTGGTTTTGGAAGATTTATTTTGCTTAGGCAAAAATGAGCATTTCAAAAAAAATATATGCATGTTTGCTGTTTTTAAAGTTCATTTTGTTTGACTCATTTTTAGGAGTCGGGGAAAATTTGTTTTATTTAAATTGGAGTTCATTTGGTATTTTTTTAATTCATTTGGTTTAAATTTTATTTTAAAAAAAAATTACGCCCCCAGGCCAAGGCCCAGCCGGCCCAGCCAGCCAGCCCAGCCCAGCCGCCTCCCTCCTCCTCGCGCGCCTTGCCTGCTCGGTCTCCGCTCGGGACGACGCCGCCGCCGCCCCGGAGTCCCACCCCGACCCGGCGCCCCTTGCCCCTCCCCCAAGGCGCCGCCTCTCCCCCCCTCCCATAAATACCGCCCCCCCTCTCTCTCACCTCACCCTTGGAGCCGCCCTCACTCGAGCCCCTCCCGACCCAGCCTTGCCGCCGCCAGGGCCCTGGACGCCGCCGTTCCCGCCACCGTCGCGGAACCCGCCGCCCTCGCCCTCCGAGCCCCGCCGCCCAACCGAGCCCCGAAGAGCCCGCCGGCGATCACCGGAGGTAGCCGCCGCCCCGCGCCCGATCCGGTTTTCCCCTAATAAACCGATCCGGTTTTTTTTAAAAGATGTTCGGTTTTTTAAAAAAAAAAACCTAGATTGGTTTTATTTTTTTTCGGTTTTCTTATTTAACGAACGTTCACCGAACCGTTCGTTTTAATGAACGCGTTCGTTGGATTCGTTCTGTTAACGAACGTCCGCTATTTAAACCGTTCGTCGTTTTCTTTTAAATCAGATTTAAGCCGTTATTTTTCTGATTCGATTTCAGATCCGATTTTCAAAACTGTTTTATTTCTCGCTCGTTTATCGGAATCAGGTGATTCAAGCGCCTGGAGTTTCGTAACGAAACCGCCGTTCCGACTAACCTACTTTCACGGAGTTTTGCTACTGTGAAATTTTGACCTAATTTCAGATTGTTAAACCGAATCGTTCTCTCTCGAGTTTCGACTTTCGGAGTTTATTTTGATTCGATTCTTTTGCAACCAGGGTTCTTAAGTTGAACTTTCTGGTTAGATCTTTTATTCGAGATTTCCCTGTGCATTAGATGAGTACTTATTGTATGCTTGTTGTTTGTCTGCGTTAGATCACCCGGAGTGCGCCGCTTGTTACTTCGAATCTCTAGGTCTCGCGGATCATCAGCAAGGCAAGTAACACTTTGATCATACCTTTTCTACTACCCAGTTTTTATGCATTAGATCTATTCCTCAAACACTTGCATGTTTAGGATCAAATTAAATTGTGGGTTTGGGAAGTAGATTGAGGTAGTACCTATTACCTGTTTTACTTATGAAACCTTGGGAGTTACTTCTACGTTTGCTTGTTCATGCCATGCTATGCTAGTAGACGTGGATTGGGTGAGTGAATATCCATGACAGATGTGAGATTGTAAATTAATGGTTTATCTAAGGTGGCAACCTAACACACATCTGGGTGGATTGAGGCACCTGGTTTCCATCAGGATTTGCCTGTATTTCTTCGGACCGCCACCCAGGCTCTAAGGGATCATAAGATTTTTCAAACTGGAAACTTCCGTGTGCAGCCACAAGCCAATTATGGGCTCTGGCGTAGTTGACTAAGTCGTCACGAACTCTTACGGGTAGGCTAGCTGATGTAGGGGATGTAGGTTGGTATGGTCTACCCACATGTAAGGTGCTAGCGCTCGAAGACTATGTCTCGCCATCCGTTTCTCAAACACCATGTAGTCACGAGAACCAAGCGGAGGCGATCGAGTCTTGTGGGGAAAAGTCGCAAACCTCTGCAGAGTGTATAAACTAATCATGATTAGCCGTGTCCCGGTTATGGACAATTTGAGTATCCTGTAATTGAATATCATGTGAATCTCAACATGTTACCTCTAATAAAAGTTGTTGGGTTTTGATGAGTACTTTTATTTGGGATTGAGGATCTGTCAACCATTCTCAATGTTTAACAACCACCATGATAGTTAAATAAAATTATTCCTTTGATGTAGGGAAAAATCAGCTTTATGCAAATGTAACAGAGAGCCTTACCACCAGCCATATATGCATGTAGTATAGGCTTATTCATTCATTGCTCTTATGTGTTACATTGCGGCATATTCCATGTCTTGACCCGTTTTGGCTGCAACTTTTCACGTTATGAGACTTTTCGAACGACAGTAAGGTGTTAGGTCGTGGTTCTATACTCATGATGCCGTTGGAGTTGATGGACTCGCTTATCTTCCAAGCCTTCGCTGTTATTATTAGATGGCCTTAAGCCATATTATTGTAATAAGTTCCTTGTGGACAACGATGTAATAAGTGTGTGATTGCTACTCTGCTATAAATCCTTGAAATCTTGTGTGGTGTCGGCATTCTGATCCGGGGATGACATCGAGCATAGAGACTGGATCCATTCGGGTCTGGTCGCCACAGCGCGACGGCGGCGGGATCCGGCGCCGGCGAGGCGGCGGCTGAATCGGCGGCGGCGCGAGGTCTGCATGGGTCCCCGGATGGGCTCCATGGCGGCAAGCGGGGAGGACCTTGGCGCCACGTGGCGGCGGGCTGAGTGGGCGCGCGCGGCGGCCGACGGCGGCGGACATGTCCGGGCGGCGGGGAAGAAATGTCCGGTGGCGCGATGAGGAGGGAGACTAGGGTTTCATCCGCGAAAATTTCGGGGGAGGCACATATAAATAGGTAGAGGGAGCTAGGAGGCTCCAAATGAGGTGCGGTTTTCGGCCACGCGATCGTGATCGAATGACCGAGAGCATGGAGGGAGTTAGATGGGTTTTGGGCCACTTTGAAAGGGGTGTTGGGCTGCAAATAGAAGGGGCTTTTACGGTTACCCGGTTAACCGTTGGAGTATCAAACGACCTCCAAATGGCACGAAATTTGACAGGCGGTCTACCGGTGCTATACCAAGGCCGCTTGGCAAACCTCGGTCCATTCCGAGAACATTTAACACCCGCACAAAAGAAGAGGCAAAAAGGGGGCCGGGAGACATAGGAGTGCCGGATTGCAAAACGGACAACTGGGAAAATGCTCGGATGCATGAGACGAACACGTATGCAAAATGAGATGCACATGATGACATGATATGAAATGCATATGATGACATGGCAAAGTTCAACACGCAAGCACATGACATGGCAAAGACGGCGAATAACTGGCAGACACCTGGCGCATCGAATCCGGGGCGTTACAATTCTCAAGATCAGAGGTGTTCCTATTATTATTATAAGAAGGATTTCCATTGGAATTACCATAATTATTAGAGGAATTACTAGGAAAAGGCCTAGGATTAAAATTACCTCTATAAGCATTGTTATTGAAATTGTTTCGCGAGATAAAATTCACATCTACGGCATCCCTATTTTGCTCAATCAAAGTAGACAAAGGCATATCATTGAAATCAATAGGAGCACTTTTACTAGCAACCAATTTCATAAGAGCATCAACTTTTTCACTCAAGGAAGAAATTTCTTCAACCAAATTAACCTTTTTACTAGTAGGAGCTCTTTCAGTATGCCATTATGAATAATTTGCCATAATATTACCAAGAAATTTGGTGGCTTCACCCTAAGTAATTTCCATAAAAGTACCACCCGTGGAGGAATCTAAAAGATTACGAGAAAAAAAATTCAACCCCGCATAAATATTTTGTATGATCATCCAAAGATTTAAACCATGAGTTGCGCAATTCCTTAGCATCATTTTCATCCTTTCCCAAGATTGCGCAACATGCTCATGTTCAAGTTGCTTGAAATTCATGATCTGGGTTCTAAGGGAAATATTTTTTGCGGGTGGAAAATACTTAGTGATAAAAGCATCTTTGTACTTATTCCGAGAATTGATACTATTGCGAAGCAAAGAAGAAAACCAAATTTTTGCATGATCTCGCAAAGAAGACGGAAATAATTTCATCTTCACAACACCATTGTCCATATCTTTTTTCTTTTGCATATCGCATAATTCCACACATGTGTTAAGTTGGGACGCGGCATCCTCATTAGGAGTACCGGAAATAAGATCTTTCATAACAAGATTCAGCAAAGCAGTATTAATATCACAAGATATCGCACTAGTGGCAGGAGCAATAGGACTGCAAATAAAATCATTGTTTTTGGTATTTGAGAAATCACACAACCTGGTGTTCTCTTGAGTCATTGTGACTACGCAACAAGATTGCACTCAAAAACAGATCCGGCAAGAAAACGGCGAACAAAAAAGAGGGAGAATAAAACGGCAAAAAATTGTGAAGTGGGGAGAGGAAAATGAGAGGAAAATGGAAAATAATGTAAATTGCGAGGAGATGATATTTGTGATTAGGAACCTGGTAGATATTGATGATCCTCCCCGGCAACGGCGCCAAAATTTCCTTTTGATGTCTTCTAGACTACGTCGGTATTTCCCCAAAGAGGAAGGGATGATGCAGCACAACGACGGTAGGTATTTCCCTCAGTGATGAGACCAAGGTTATCGAACCAGTAGGAGATCCAAGAAACACTACGTAAACAACACCTGCACACAAATAACAAATACTCGCAACCCGACGTGTTGAAGGGGTTGTCAACCCCTTTCGGGCAACGACGCCAGAAATTGGCAAACGGACATGAGGGAGTTGAAATAATTGATAGATCGGATGCCAAATAAAATAAAGTGCAGCATGGTATTTTTGTAGTTTTGGTTCATATATCTGAAAATAAAAGCAAATAAAATAGATCTCAAAGGAAAATATATTAAAGAAGAGAACCGGGGGACGTAGATTTCACTAGTGGCTTCTCTCGAGAAAAATAGCCAAAGGTGGGTAAACAAATTACTGTTGGGTAATTGATAGAACTTCAAATAATCATGACGATATCCAGGCAATGATCATTATATAGGCATCACGTCCAAGATTAGTAGACCGACTCCTGCCTGCATCTACTATTATTACTCCACACATCGACCGCTATCCAGCATGCATTTAGTGTATTAAGTTCATGGAGAAACGGAGTAATGCAATAAGAAAGATGACATGATGTAGACAAGATCTATTTATGTATAAATAGACCCCATCTTGTTATCCTTAATAGCAATGATACATACGTGTCGGTTCCCCTTCTGTCACTGGGATCAAGCACCGAAGGTCGAACCCATTACAAAGCACCTCTTCCCATTGCAAGATAAATAGATCAAGTTGGCCAAAGAAAACCCAAATATCGGAGAAGAAATACGAGGTTATAAGCAATCACACATATAAGAGATCAAAGAAGACTCAAATAACTTTCATGAATAAAAAGATAGATCTGATCATAAACTCAAAATTCATCCGATCCCAACAAACACACGCGCAAAAAGAGTTACATCATATGGATCTCCAAGAGACCATTGTATTGAGAATGAAACGAGAGAGAGGAACCCATCTAGCTACTAACTGCGGACCCGTAGGTCTACAAAAGACTACTCACACATCATCAGAGAGGCACCAATGGGCATGATAACCCCCTCTTTGATGGTGTCTAGATTAGATCTGGTGGTTCTAGACTCTGCGGTGGCTGGAATTGATTTTCGTCGACTCCCCTAGGGTTTCTGGAATATTGGGGTATTTGTAGAGCAAAGAGTCGGTTTGGGAGGCACCCGAGGTGGGCACAACCCACCAGGGCGCACCTAGGCCTCCAGGAGCGCCCTGGTGGGTTGTGCTCCCCTCGTAGGACCCCCAGGCGCTTCTCTGACCCACTGGATGTCTTATGATCCAAAAAAATCCATAAAAAGTTTCACTGTGTTTGGACTCCGTTTGGTATTGATTTCCTGTGATGTAAAAACATGCAAAAAACAGCAACTGGCACTTGGCACTATGTCAATAGGTTAGTACCAAAAAATGATATAAAATGATTAGAAAACATCCAAGAATGATAATATAACAGCATGGAACAATAAAAAATTATAGATACGTTGGAGACGTATCACCCACAAGTATAGGGGATCGCAACAGTTTTCGATGGTAGAGTATTCAACCCAAATTTATAGATTCGACACAAGGGGAGCCAAAGGATATTTGTAAGTATTAGCATCTGAGTTGTCAATTCAACCACACCTGGAGATTAATTATTTGCAGCAAAATGATCAGTAGCAAAGTAGTATGATAGGTTTGATAATAGTGGCAGCAGCAGTAGTAAAAGTAACAGTGATAGCAATGATTTTGTAACAAGTGCAACAGTAACAGCAGCAGTAATAACTTAGTAGAAACAATATGTAGGAAAATCATACACATTGGATCGGAAATTTGTTGGATGATATTCATCATGTGACAGTTATAACCTTGGGAGATACGACACTAGCTCCAGTTCATAAATATAATGTAGGCATGTATTCCGTAAATAGTCATGCATGCTTATGGAAAGAACTTGCATGACATATTTTGTCCTACCCTCTCATGGCAGCGGGGTCCTATTGGAAACTAAGGGGTATTAAGGCCTCCTTCTAATAGATAACCAGAACAAAGTATTAACACACGGTGAATACATGAATTCCTCAAACTACGGTCGTCAACGGGAAGTGTCCCGACTATTGTCACTGCAGGGTTGCCGGATCATAACACGTGGTAGGTGACTATAACTAGCAAGATCGGATCTAGAAAATAGACATAATGGTGATAACATAAACAGTTCAGATCTGAAATCATGGCACCCGGGCCCAAAGTGACAAGCGTTAAGCATGGCAAAGTCATATAACATCAATCTCCTAACATAATGGATACTAGGGATCAAACCCCAACAAAACTAACTCAATTACATGATTAATCTCATCCAAGTCCTGACCAACCAGCGAGCCTACGAAGGTATTACTCACTCCCGGTGGGGAGCATCATGGAATTGGCGATGGAGAAGGGTTGGTGATGACGAAGATCGAAGATCCCCCTCTCCGGAGCCCAAACGGACTCCAGATCTGGCCTCCCCATGAAGAACAGGAGACGAGGGCAGCTCCGTCTCGTGGAACGCGATAATTCTTTCTCCCTGATTTTTTTCTAGAAAAACAGGATTTTATAGCGTCGGATTCAGGGTCTACGGGGACAACCCACCTGGGTGCGCCTGGAGGGGGTGGTGCACCCTGGTGGGTTGTTCCCACCCAGGTGCTCCCCTCTGGTAGTTCTTCGCTCTAGAAATTCTCTTTTACTGTATAAAAAATCCTAGCAAAGTTTCGTTCCAATCCGAGAACTTCTATTTCTGCACAAAAACAACACCATGGTAGAGTTCTACTGAAAATAGCGCCAGTCCGGGTTAGTTTCAATCAAATCATTTAAATTAGATTCCAAAACAAGAGGAAAAGCATTAGGAAAAGTAGATACGACGGAGACGTATCAGATACCCATTTGGTATAGGATACCTGATGGGTATGGGCATTGACATTGTCCTGGACTAGGGGGTACTCACCACGTCGTCTACCGACTAGGTGGGTCGGGCCGAGTGATGTCTACTACACAACCTTCTTCTTGTAGACGTTGTTGGGCCTCCAAGTGCAGAGGTTTGTAGGACAGTAGCAAATTTCCCTTAAGTGGATGACCTAAGGTTTATCAATCCGTGGGAGGCGTAGGATGAAGATGGTCTCTCTCAAAGAACCTTGCAACCAAATAACAAAGAGTCCCTTGTGTCCCCAACACACCCAATACAATGGTAAATTGTATAGGTGCACTAGTTCGGCGAAGAGATGGTGATACAAGTGCAATATGGATAGTAGATATAGGTTTTTGTAATCTGAAAATATAAAAACAGCAAGGTAACTAGTGACAAAAGTGAGCATAAACGGTATTGCAATGCGTTGAAACAAGGCCTAGGGTTCATACTTTCACTAGTGCAAGTTCTCTCAACAATAATAACATAATTGGATCATATAACTATCCCTCAACATGCAGCAAAGAGTCATTCCAAAGTCACTAATAGCGGAGAACAAACGAAGAGATTATCGTAGCGTATGAAACCACCTCAAAGTTATTCTTTTTGATCGATCTATTCAAGAGTCCGTAGTAAAATAACACAAAGCTATTCTTTCTGTTCGATCTATCATAGAGTTCATACTAGAATAACCCCTAATGTAACCTAGATGCTCCAATGTCACCTCAAGTATCCGTGGGTATGATTATACAATATGCATCACACAATCTCAGATTCGTCTATTGAAACCAACACAAAGTACTTCAAAGAGTGCCCCAAAGTTTCTACCGAAGAGTCCAGACAAAAACGTGTGCCAACCCATATGCATAGATTCCCAAGGTCACGGAACCCGCAAGTTGATCACCAAAACATACATCAAGTGAATCAATAGAATACCCCATTGTCACCACGGGTATCCCCACGCAAGACATACATCAGGTGTTCTCAAATCCTTAAAGACTCAATCCGATAAGATAACTTCAAAGGGAAAACTCAATCCATTACAAGAGAGTAGAGGGGGAGAAACGTCATAAGATCCAACTATAATAGAAAAGCTCGCGATACATCAAGATTGTGCCAAATCAAGAACACGAGAGAGAGAGAGAGAGAGAGAGAGAGAGAGAGAGAGAGAGATCAAACACATAGACCAGGGGGGTAGGGCGCGCCCCCACCCTCGTGGACAGTCCGGGACTCTTCTGGACCAACTCTTTTACTCCAGGGGCTTCTTTTGGTCCATAGAAAATCATCAAAAATTGGCACGTCAATTGGACTCCGTTTGGTATTCCTTTTCTGCGATACTCAAAAACAAGGGAAAAAAAGAAACTGGCACTGGGCTCTAGGTTAATAGGTTAGTCCCAAAAATCATATAAATTAGCATATAAATGCATATAAAACATCCTAGACGGATAATATAATATCATGGAACAATAAAAAATTATAGATACGTTGGAGACGTATCAAGCATCCCCAAGCTTAATTCCTGCTTTTCCTCAAGTAGGTAAATGATAAAAACAAAATTTTTGATGTGGAATGCTACCTAACATATTTATCAATGTAATCTTCTTTATTGTGGCAAGAATATTCAGATCCATAAGATTCAAGACAAAAGTTTAATATTGACATAAAAATAATAATACTTCAAGCATACTAACCAAGCAATTATGTCTTCTCAAAATAACATAGCCAAAGAAAGCTCATCCCTACAAAATCATATAGTTAATCCATGCTTCATTTTTGTCACACAAAATGCCCCCATCATGCACAACTCCGATGACAAGCCAAGAAATTGTTTAATACTTTAGTATTCTCAAACATTTTCAACTTTCACGCAATACATCAGCGTGAGCCATGGACATAGCACTATGGGTGGAATAGAATATAATGATGGGGGTTGCGTGGAGAAGACAAAAAAGGATAAAGTCTCACATCGACGCGGCTAATCAACGGGCTATGGAGATGCCCATCAATTGATGTCAATGTGAGGAGTAGGGATTTCCATGCAATGGATGCACTAGATCTATAAATGTATGAAAGCTCAACAAAAGAAACTAAGTGGGTGTGCATCCATCTTGCTTGCTCACGAAGACCTAGGGCATTTGAGGAAGGTCATTGTTGGAATATACAAGCCAAGTTCTATAATGAAAAATTCCCACTAGTATATGAAAGTGACAATATAAGAGACTCTCTATCATGAAGATCATCGTGCTACTTTGAAGCACAAGTGTGGAAAAAGGATAGTAGCTTTGTCCCTTCTTTTATTTATTTATATTTTTTTGGGACTTTCCTTTTTTTATTTGGCCTTTCTCTTTTTTTTAATTTGGCCTTTCTTTTTTTTCTTTTTTTCATGGGACAATGCTCTATTAATGATGATCATCACACTTCTATTTATTTACAACTCAATGATTACAACTCGATACTAGAATAAAATATGACTCTATATGAGTGCCTCCGATGGTGTACCGGGACGGGCAATGAATCAAGAGTGACATGTATGAAAAATTATGCATGGTGGCCTTGCCACAAATACAATGTCAACTACATGATCATGCAAGGCAATATGACAATGATGAAGCGTGTCATAATAAACGGAATGGTGGAAAGTTGCATGGCAATATATCTCGGAATGGCTATGGAAATGCCATAATAGGTAGGTATGGTGGCTGTTTTGAGGAAGATATAAGGAGGTTTATGTGTGATAGAGCATATCATATCACGGGGTTTGGATGCACCGGCGAAGTTTGCACCAACTCTCAAGGTGAGAAGGGCAATGCACGGTACCGAAGAGGCTAGCAATGATGGAAAGGTGAGAGTGTGTATAATCCATGGACTCAACATTAGTCATAAAGAACTCACATACTTATTGAAAAAATCTACAAGTCATCAAAACCAAGCACTACGTGCATGCTCCTAGGGGGATAGATTTGTAGGAAAAGACCATCGCTCGTCCCCGACCGCCACTCACAAGGAAGGAAATCAAAGAAACACCTCATGCTTCAAATTTGTCACACAATGGTTACCATACGTGCATGCTACGGGACTTGCAAACCTCAACACAAGTATTACTCAAATTCACAAATACTCAACTAGCATGACTCTAATATCACAATCTTCATATCTCAAAACAATCATCAAGTATCAAACTTCTCATAGTATTCAATGCACTCTATATGAAAGTTTTTATTATACCCATCTTGGATGCCCATCATATTAGGACTAATTTTATAAACAAAGCGAATTACCATGCTGTTCTAAAAGACTCTCAAAATAATATAAGTGAAGCATGGGAGTTCATCTATTTCTTCAAAATAAGACCACCGTCGTGCTCTAAAAAGATATAAGTGAAGCACTAGAGCAAACGACAAACTACTCCGAAAGATATAAGTGAAGATCAATGAGTAGTTGAATAATTATGTAACTACGTGAAGACTCTCTAACATCTAAGAATTTCAGATCTTGGTATTTTATTCAAACATAAAGCAAAAAAAAAATGACGCTCCAAGCAAAACACATATCATGTGGTGAATAAAAATATAGCTCCAAGTAAAGTTATCGATGAACGAAGACGAAAGAGGGGATGCCATCCGGGGCATCCCCAAGCTTAGGCTCTTGGTTGTCCTTGAATATTACCTTGGGGTGACTTGGGCATCTCCAATATTAGGCTCTTTCCATTCCTTATTCCATAGTCCATCGAATCTTTACCCAAAACTTGAAAACTTCACAACACAAAACTCAACAGAAAACTCGTAAGCTCCATTAGTATAAGAAAATAAAACCACCACTTAGGTACTGTTGTGAAATCATTCTAAATTCATATTGGTGCAATATATAATTCATTCCAACTTCTCTATGGTTTATACCCTCTGATACTACTCATAGATTCATTAAAATAAGCAAACAACACAATGAAAACAGAATCTGTCAAAAACAGAACAGTCTGTACTAATCTGTATCAAGCGTATACTTCTGGAACTCCAAAAATTCTGAAATAAATTGGTAGACCTGAGGAATTTGTGTATTAATCATCTGCAAAAATAATCAACCTAAAAGCACTCTCCAGTGAAAAATGGCATCTAATCTCGTGAGTGCTAAAGTTTCTGTTTTTTACAGCAAGATCATAAAGACTCCACCCAAGTCTTCCCAAAGGTTCTACTTGGCATAAACACTAATTAAAACATAAAACACATCTAACAAGAGTCTAGATGAATTATTTATTTATAAACAGGAGCAAAAGTCAAAGAACAAAAATAAAATTGGGTTGCCTCCCAACAAGCGCTAACGTTTAACGCCCCTAGCTAGGCATGATGATTTCAATGATGCTCACATAAAAGATAAGATTTGAAATATAAAGAGAGCATCATGAATAATATAACTAGAAAATTTAAACCTAACCCACTTCCTATGCATAGGGATTTTGTGAGAAAACAACTTATGGGAACAATAATCAACTAGCATAGGAAGGCAAAACAAGCATAACTTCAAAACTATAAGCACATAGAGAGGAAACTTGATATTATTGCAATTCCTACAAGCATATGTTCCTACCTCATAATAATTTTCAGTAGCATCATGAATGAATTCAACAATATAACCATCACATAAAGCATTCTTTTCAAGATCTACAAGCATAGAATTTTTATTACTCTCTACATAAGCAAATTTCTTCTCATGAATAATAGTGGGAGCAAACTCAACAAAATAACTATCATGTGAGGCATAATCCAATTGAAAACTAAAATCATGATGACAAGTTTCATGGCTATAATTATTCTTTATAGCATACATGTCATCACAATAATCATCATAGATAGCAACTTTATTCTCATAATCAATTGGAACCTCTTCCGAAATAGTGGATTCATCACTAAATAAAGTCATGACCTCTCCAAATCCACTCTCATAATTGTCACAATAAGATTCAACACCCTCCAAAATAGTGGGATAATTACTTCCTAAAGTTGACACTCTTCCAAACCCACTTTCATCAATATAATCATCATAAATAGGAGGTATGCTATCATCATAATAAATTTGCTCATCAAAACTTGGGGGACAAAAAATATCATCTTCGTCAAACATAGCATCCCCAAGCTTCTGGCTTTGCATATCTAGGATCATGAATATTCAAGGAATTCGTACTAACAACATTGCAATCATGCTCATCATTCAAATATTTAGTGCCAAACATTCTAATGCATCCTTCTCTAACAGTTGAGCACAATTTTCCTTTCCATCATTTTCACGAAAGACATTAAAAAATGAAGCATATGAGGCACCCTCAATTCCATTTTTATAGTATTCTTTTATAAACTAAACTAGTGATAAAACAAGAAACTAAAAGATTTTATTGGAAGATCTAAAGATATACCTTCAAGCACTCACCTCCCCGGCAACGGCGCCAGAAACTGGCTTAGTTGACAGGGTATTAGTGCCACTTACCTATCCTCCCCGGCAACGGCGCCAGAAACTGCTTGATGTCTACTACACAACCTTCTTCTTGTAGACGTTTTCGGGCCTCCAAGTGCAGTGGTTTGTAGGACAGTAGCAAATTTCCCTCAAGTGGATGACCTAAGGTTTATCAATCCGTGAGAGGCGTAGGATGAAGATGGTCTCTCTTAAACAACCCTGCAACAAAATAACAAAGAGTCTCTTGTGTCCCCAACAACAATACAATGGTAAATTGTATAGGTGCACTAGTTTGGCGAAGATGGTGATACAAGTGCAATATGGATAGTATATAGGTTTTTGTAATCTGAAATATAAAAACAGCAAGGTAACTAATGATAAAAGTGAGCACAAACGGTATTGCAATGCGTTGAAATAAGGCCTAGGGTTCATACTTTCACTAGTGCAAGTTCTCTCAACAATAATAACATAATTGGATCATATAACTATCCATCAACATGCAGCAAAGAGTCATCCCAAAGTCACTAATAGCAGAGAACAAACAAAGAGACTATCGTAGCGTATGAAACCACCTCAAAGTTATTCTTTCTGATCGATCTATTCAAGAGTCCGTAGTAAAATAACACGAAGCTATTCTTTCCGTTCGATCTATCCTGGAGTTCGTACTAGAATAACACCTTGAGACACAAATCAACCAAAACCCTACTGTCACCTAGATGCTCCAATGTCACCTCAAGTATCCTTGGGTATGATTATACGATATGCATCACACAATCTCAGATTCATCTATTCAAACCAACACAAAGTACTTCAAAGAGTGCCCCAAAGTTTCTACTGGAGAGTCAACACGAAAACGTGTGCCAACCCATATGCATAGATTCCCAAGGTCACGGAACCCGCAAGTTGATCACCAAAACATACATCACGTGAATCAATGGAATACCCCATTGTCACCACGGGTATCCCACGCAAGACATACATCAAGTGTTCTCAAATCCTTAAAGACTCAATCCGATAAGATAACTTCAAAGGAAAACTCAATCCTTTACAACAGAGTAGAGGGGGAGAAACATGATAAGATCCAACTATAATAGCAAAGCTCACGATACATCAAGATCGTGCCAAATCAAGAACACGAGAGAGAGAGAGAGAGAGAGAGAGAGAGAGAGATCAAACACATAGCTACTTGTACATACCCTCAGCCCCAAGGGTGAACTACTCCCTCCTCGTCATGGAGAGCGTCGGGATGATGAAGATGGCAACTGGTGATGGATCCCCCCTCCGGCAGGGTGCCGGAACAGGGTCCCGATTGGTTTTTGGTGGCTACAGAGGCTTTCGGCGGTGGAACTCCCGATCTAGGTCATTTTCTGGAGGTTTCTGTATTTATAGGAATTTTTGGCGTGTCACGGGATTCTCTGAGTCGTCCACGAGATAGGGGCCCACGCCCAGAGGGGTAGGGCGCACCCCACACCCTCGTGGACAGCCCGGGACTCTTCGGGCCCAACTCTTTTACTCCGGGGGCTTCTTTTGGTCCATAAAAAATCATCAAAAATTGGCACGTCAATTGGACTCCGTTTGGTATTCCTTTTTTGTGATACTCAAAAACAAGGAAGAAATAGAAACTGGCACTGGGCTCTAGGTTAATAGGTTAGTCCCAAAAATCATATAAAATAGCATATAAATGCATATAAAACATCCTAGACGGATAATATAATAGCATGGAACAATAAAAAATTATAGATACGTTGGAGACGTATCACCGAGGTGAAGGAAATATGCCCTAGAGGCAATAATAAAGTTGTTATTTATATTTCCTTATCATGATATGTTTATTATTCATGCTAGAATTGTATTAACCAGAAACTTAGTACATGTGTGAATACATAGACAAAATAGAGTGTCCCTAGTATGGCTCTACTTGACTAGCTCGTTAATCAAACATGGTTATGTTTCCTGACCATAGACATGTGTTGTCATTTGATGAACGGGATCACATCATTACAGAACAATGTGATGGACAAGACCCATTCGTTAGCTTAGCATAATGATCGTTTAGTTATTGCTATTGCTTTCATCATGACTTATACATGTTCCTCTGGATATGAGATTAGGTAACTCCCGAATACCAGAGGAACACCTTGTGAGCTATCAAACATCACAACGTAACTGGTTGATTATAAAAATGCTCTACAGATGTCTCCGAAGGTGTTTTGTTGGGTTGGCATAGATCGAGTTTAGGATTTGTCACTCTGGGTATCGGAGAGGTATCTATGGGCCCTCTCGGTAATGCACATCACTATAAGCCTTGCAAGCAATGTGACTAATGAGTCAGTCACAGGATGATGCATTACGGAACGAGTAAAGAGACTTGCCGGTAACGAGATTGAACTAGGAATGATGATACCAATGATCGAATCTCGGGCAAGTAATACCGATGACAAAGGGAACAACGTATGTTGTTATGCGGTTTGACCGATAAAGATCTTCGTGGAATATGTAGGAACCAATATGAGCATCCAGGTTCCGTTATTGGTATTGACCGGAGATGTGTCTCGGTCATGTCTACATAGTTCTCGAACCCGTAGGGTCCGCACGCTTAACATTCAATGACGATTTGTATTATGAGTTATGTGATTTCATGACCGAAGTTTGTTCGAAGTCCCGGATGAGATCACGGACATGAGGAGGAGTCTTGAAATGGTCGAGACAAAAAGATTGATATATTGGACGATGTTATTCGGACACAGGATGAGCTCCGAGAGGTACCAGATAATTATCGGAGTGCTAGAGGGTTATCAGAACCCCCCGGGGGAACTAATGGGCCTTCATGGGCCTTAGTGGGGAGAGAGGAAGGGCCACAAGGGGCTGGCCGACCCCCCCCCCTTGGGTCTGAATTGGACTAGGGGAAGGGGGCGGCGCCCCCATTTCCTTCCCTTCCCCCTCTCCCTTCCTTCTTCCCCTTCCTCCAGGTGGAAACCTACTAGGACTTGGAGTCCTAGTAGGATTCCCCTCTCCTAGCGCGCCCTAGGAGGGTTGGACGGCCTCCCCTCCCCTCCTTTATATACGGGGGCAGGAGGCACCCTAGAACACACAAGTTTCTCTTAACCGTGTGCGGTGCCCCCCTCCACAGTTACACACCTCGGCCATATCATTGTAGTGCTTAGGCGAAGCCCTGCGCCGGTAACTTCATCATCACCATCACCACGTCGTCGTGCTAACGAAACTCTCCCTCGGCCTCAACTGGATCAAGAGTTCGAGGGAAGTCATCGAGCTAAACGTGTGCTGATCGCTGAGGTGCCGTACGTTTGGTGCTTGGATCGGTTGGATCGCGAAGACGTTCGACTACATCAACCGCATTACTAAACGCTTCCGCTTTCGGTCTATGAGGGTACGTGGACACACTCTCCCCGCTCGTTGCTATGCATCTCCTAGATAGATCTTGCGTGATCATAGGTAAAATCTTTGAAATACTGCGTTCCCCAACAGTGGCATCCGAGCCAGGTCTATGTGTAGATGTTATATGCACGAGTAGAACACAAAGAGTTGTGGGCGATAATAGTCATACTGCTTACCAGCAACGTCTTACTTTGGTTCGGCGGTATTGTTGGATGAAGCGGCCCGGACCGACATTACATGACCATGTTCATGAGACTGGTTCTACCGACGTGCTTTGCACACAGGTGGCTGGCGGGTGTCTGTTTCTCCAACTTTAGTTGAGTCGAGTTTGACTATGCCTGGTCCTTGTTGAAGGTTAAAACAACACACTTGACGAAAAATCGTTATGGTTTTGATGCGTAGGTAAGAACGATTCTTGCTAGAAGCCCATAGCAGCCACGTAAAAACTTGCAACAACAAAGTAGAGGACGTCTAACTTGCTTTTGTAGGGCATGTTGTGATGTGATATGGTCAAGACGTGATGATATATAAATTGTTGTATGAGATGATCATGTTTTGTAATAGTTATCGGCAACTGGTAGGAGCCATATGGTTGTCGCTTTATTGTATGAAATGCAATTGCCATGTAATTGCTTTACTTTATCACTAAGCGGTAGCGATAGTCGTACAAGCAATAGTTGGCAAGACGACAACGATGCTACGATGGAGATCAAGGTGTCAAGTCGGTGACAATGGTGATCATGATGGTGCTTTGGAGATGGAGATCAAAGGCACAAGATGATGATAGCCATATCATATCACTTATTTTGATGCATGTGATGTTTATCCTTTATGCATCTTATTTTTCTTAGTACGACGGTAGCATTATAAGATGATCCCTCACAAAATTTCAAGGTACAAGTGTTCTCCCTGAGTATGCACCGTTGCTACAGTTCGTCGTGCCGAGACACCACGTGATGATCGGGTGTGATAAGCTCTACGTTCACATACAACGGGTGCAAGCCAGTTTTGCACATGCAGAATACTCGGGTTAAACTTGACGAGCCTAGCATATGCAGATATGGCCTCGGAACATCGAGAACGAAAGGTCGAACGTGAATCATATAGTAGATATGATCAAGATAGTGATGTTCACCATTGAAAGCTACTCCATCTCACATGATGATCGGACATGGTTTAGTTGATATGGATCATGTGTCTATCTAAGTGGGAGTTCTTAAGTAATATGATTAATTGAACTTAAATTTATCATGAACTTAGTCCTAATAGTATTTGCATATCTATGTTGTAGATCACTTGCTCGCGAATAGCTTCCCCGTTTTATTTATGATATGTTCCTAGAGAAAACTAAGTTGAAAGTTGATAGTAGAAATGATGCGGACTAGGTCCATGATCTAAGGATTATCCTCATTGCTGCACAGAAGAATTATGTCCTTGATGCACCGCTAGGTGACAGAACTATTGCAAGAGCAAATGCAGACGTTATGAACGTTTGACAAGCTCGGTATGATGACTACTTGATAGTTTAGCGCACCATGCTTTACGGCTTAGAACCGGGACTTCAAAAATGTTTTGAAAAACCATGGAGCATATGAGATGTTCCAAGAGTTGAAATTGGTATTTCAGACTCATGCCCGAGTTGAGAGGTATGAGACCTTTGACAAGTATTTTTTTCCTGCAAGATGGAGGAGAATAGCTCAACCAGTGAGCATGTGCTCAGAATGTCTGAGTACTACAATCGCTTGAATCAAGTTGGAGTTAATCTGCCAGATAAGATAGTGATTGACAGAGTTCTCTAGTCACTATCACCAAGTTATTGGAACTTCATGATGAACTATAATATGCAAGGGATGACGAAAACACTTCCCCGAGCTCTTCACGATGCTGAAATCGGCAAAGGTAGAAATCAAGAAAAGCATCAAGTGTTGATGGTTGACAAGACCACTAGTTTCAAGTAAAAGGGCAAGGGAAATAAAGGGAACTTCAAGAAGAATGACAAGCAAGTTTCCACTCCCATGAAGAAGCCAAAAGCTAGACCCAAGCCTAAAATTGAGTGCTTCTACTACAAAGGAAATGGTCACTGGAAGCGGAACTGCCCCAAATACTTGGCAAATAAGAAGGATGGAAAAGTGAACAAAAGTATATATGATATACATGTTATTGATGTGTACTTTACTAGTATTCATAGTAGTCCCTGGGTATTTGATACTGGTTCAGTTGCTATGATTAATAACTTGAAACAGGAGTTATAAAATGAACAGAGACTAGTTGAGGGCAAGGTGACGATGTGTGTTGGAAGTGATTCCAAGCTTGATAAGATCACCATCGCACACTCCCTTTACCTTCGGGATTAGTGTTGAACCTAAAATCAATGTTATTTGGTGTTTGCCTTGAGCATAATATGATTGGATCATGTTTATTGCAATACGGTTATTCATTCAAGTCAAAGAATAATTGTTATTCTGTTTACATGAATAAAACCTTCTGTGGTCATACACCCAAGGTCAATGGTTTATTGAATCTTGATTGTAGTTGTCGGTGTGGAACGACACCTATGGGATCACAAGAATCCCTAGTATGGTTGTCGGGGCGCGGGGTTGCGAGAAGAGCAGGATTAGTAACCAGCACGAGGATCGTTTACCCAGGTTCGAGCCGCGAGGATGCGTAAAACCCTAGTCCTGCTTTGGTGGGTGTATTTCAGAGAGTTCTTGAGCTCTCGAACTAGCTGTGGTGAGTGCCTGGTTCGAAAGAGCCGAATCCTTCTCCTGTATGCCATGGGCCTCCTTTTATAGTCGAAAGGGGCTGCCACAGTGGCACATGTGAAGTGGAAAGGTGCAAAGTGCTATGATCTTATCGCTCGTATTACAGGACAAGACGCATTTAATGCATAGCTTAGGTGTCCCCTTGCTTTATCGGGGACGGGGGCGAGGCCCGTCCCGTCTGTCGCCGCTCCTCCTTGCTTCGACACGCGCCCTGGCTAGCGACGCATGCGGCGCCATGTAGGCAGGCAGGCAGCAGAGGTGGCGCGGTGGTGGAGCCTCCACGAAGATCTGCATGCCGCCACGCAGGTGCTTGATGAGTTGGCCTGGGAGCTGCATGTTGCCACGCAGGTGCCCGCCCAGCTGGTTGGGCTGGCAGCTGCATGTGAACGGTGCTGGAGACTTGGTTGGTGAGGGCCTGGTAGTGGTCCCGCTGTTGTCCCCGGTAAGGACCTTGCCGGGGGTCTGGTGGCCTTCCTCAATAAGGATCCTGCCGAGGATCGTCATCTTCTAATCCTCATCTGATCTTGAGTGTTCCTTGTCTTCACAAAGATCTGCATGCCACCATGGAGGTGCCTCCCGAGCCCTGGCCCAACGTGATGTTGGAGACCGTGGGCCCAAGGGTGGCTTGCTCTGTTGGTGTGGGGCGAGATGCCCTGGCAAGGGTGTTGCCGGTGCTGCTGAGGCTGCCCCGGCAAGGGTCTTGCCAGGGAACCTACTTTGTCCCTCTACTCTTTGTGGTCTTGGTCTTGGCGTTGCTCTGGTTATCTTGGGCTTCGGTCTTACCTTGGCTCACCTCCCCTGTTCTGCTTGGTGTGACTGTGGGCGCGGCTCCGACAGCTCGTGCACAGGTAAAGGGGTACAAAAGTGGGCCCCTCCTTTTGTACACCGACAGGAGCCCCCGGGCCTGGGCCACACATAAGCGTGATACGTTGTTGGGCCAGGCCCAAAACAGTCTTGTGGCAAAGGGGCGGTTTTACCGCGGTAAAACTTTTCAAGGCTCGCTTCCATGACCAGCGTGTGGCGGCGTGGCGTGGAGGGCTGCGCGTGACGTGGGCGGCATGCGTGGGGCAGTTCCCGCACGCATGCGTCACATCGTGGTAAAGAGGCAGCTCGCACCTTCCCCATAAAAAGAGGGAGGCGTGGAGGCGCGGCTCATTTACCGCACAGAGCCGGGTCACAGTCTTCAAGGCGTCCACACCCCATGATCACGGGGTGGGGAGGGGTCGCCTCACCCATCCCCTCGATTCTGCATGTTCGCCACGCGTCCTCCATGCGCTTGGGGTGGCAAGCGGTGGAGGCGAGGAACCGGGCCGTTGCTGGTTGGGGCAGCGGGTCGGTCCCGATTCCCTACGCCTCTGGTGGCTGGATTGGTCGAGCGGGGCTGCCGAGCCCCGACCCCGCCCCTTTATAAGGAGGGGGAAGGGGGGATGGCATCCCGCACTCTTCTATCATCTATCCCCTCTCACTTCTGCTTCTTCCTTTCAATCGCCATGGAGAAAGGGAATCCTGGTCCTTCGTCGGTGGAGGCGAGGGTCGCCGCTCGACAACGTGTCCTTCCCCCTCCTGAGCCCGCGGTGGTGGAACCGGCCGCGAGGGGAAGGGGAGGGGGCGAGGCCGTGGGCGAGGACGGGGCAGAGGTCGTAGTGCTCGGGGAAGAGGAGGACGGGGAGGCGCGCCGGCTTCGCCCCCGCCAATGATGCCTTTTCTGATGGAAGGCCATGTTGGAGACCAGCCCCGCGAGTTATTCATCAGGCTGCGCCGACCTCCGCATCGCCGTCTTCGTCTTCCCACCCCGTTTGCTCGGGAGATGGAGTGTGACCCGCCCCAATCACTCAGATTGCACATGAGGGGCTGTGGGAATGGGGGCACGCGGGTCGACGTCGACTTCCCGGCTCCTCGGGTCATGTACCTCCGTCGTGGATGGAAGAGGTTCGCTCGCATCCACAGCCTGACGGCGGGGCTCGTCCTCTGTTTCAAATTAATGGAGAACGGCCTGCTCTCCGTCAAGGTCTTCGGAGACTTCGGGACTCGTCTAAAGTGCTGCGTGGAGAGCTCCTCCGACGGAGATTCCGACGATGGAAGCTCTTCCTCGAGCGAAAGTGACAAGGAGGACAGCGGGGCAGATGATGGGGATGAGTCCAACTAGGCATCGGACGCCCCGTGCCTAGGCGGGTGTGGCAGCAGCAGCATCTGCACCTGGCTGCTCCTCCCGCAGAGTTTTGCCGGGGGTAGGGCCAGCTCTTTGAACTTCTCAGGGCCGTCTCCTTGGGCGGCTGGCGCTGGGAGGTTGCGGAAGAGGAAGAGGGCGGGCGGCAAGGCCGCCAACTAGGAGTACGCGGGCACCGACGCCTTCATCGCGTATTGCCGGTCCTGCCGCCTGATACGTCTCCAACGTATCTATAATTTTTGATTGCTCCATGCTACTTTATCTATTGTTTTGGACTATATTGGGCTTTATTTTCCACTTTTATATTACTTTTGGGACTAACCTATTAACCGGAGGCCCAGCCCAGAATTGCTGTTTTTTGCCTATTTCAGTATTTCGAAGAAACAGAATATCAAACGAAGTCCAAACGGAATGAAACCTTCGGAAACGTGATTTTCTCACCGAACGTGATCCAGGAGACTTGGACCCTACTCCAAGAAGTAACAGAGGCGGTCACGAGGGTGGGGGGCGCCCCCATAGGGCTAGGGCGCGCCCCCCTGCCTCGTGGGCCTCCTGTTGCTCCACCGACGTACTCCTTCCTCCTATATATACCTACGTACCCCAAAACGATCATAGAAGGAGCCAAAAACCTAATTCCACCGCCGCAACTTCCTGTATCCACGAGATCCCATCTTGGGGCCTGTTAGGAGCTCACGGGGGGGCATCCACCAGAGGCCTTCTACATCATCACCATGGCCTCTCCGATGAAGTGTGAGTAGTTTACTTCAGACCTCGGGTCCATAGCTAGTAGCTAGATGGCTTCTTCTCTCTTTTTGGATCTCAATACAATGTTCTCCCCCTCTCTCATGGAGATCTATTCGATGTAATCTTCTTTTTGCGGTGTGTTTGTTGAGACCGATGAATTGTGGGTTTATGATCCAGCTTATCTATGAATAATATTTGAATCTTCTCTGAATTCTTTTATGTATGATTGAGTTATCTTTGCAAGTCTCTTCGAATTATCCGTTTGGTTTGGCCAACTAGATTGGTAGTTCTTGCAATGGGAGAAGTGCATAGCTTTGGGTTCAGTCTTGCGGTGTCCTTACCCAGTGACAGAAAGGGTTGCAAGGCTCGTGTTGTATTGTTGCCATCGAGGATAACAAGATGGGGTATTTATCATATTGCATGAATTTATTCCTCTACATCATGTCATCTTGCTTAAGGCGTTACTCTGTTTTTAACTTAATACTCTAGATGCATGCTAGATAGCGGTCGATGAGTGGAGTAATAGTAATAGATGCAGAATCGTTTCGATCTACTTGTCAAGGACGTGATGCCTATATACATGATCATACCTAGATCTACTCATAACTATGCTTAATTCTGTCAATTGCTCAACAGTAATTTGTTCACCCACCGTAGAATACTTATGCTCTTGAGAGAAGCCACTAGTGAAACCTATGGCCCCCGGGTCTATTCTCATCATATCAATCTGCATCACTTTTATACTTGCTTTGTTTTTACTTTGCTTTTTACTTTTCACTTTGCATCTCTATACCAAAAATACCAAAAATATTATCTCTATCAGATCTCACTCTCGTAAGTGACCGTGAAGGGATTGACAACCCCTAATCGCGTTGGTTGTGAGTAGCTATCGTTTTGTGCAGGTACGAGGGACTTGTGCGTGGCCTCCTACTGGATTGATACCTTGGTTCTCAAAAACTGAGGGAAATACTTACGCTACTCTGCTGCATCATCCTGTCCTCTTCGGGGAAAACCAACGCAAGATCAAGACGTAGCAAGAAGGATTTCTGGCGCTGTTGCCGGGGAGTCTATGCAAAAGCCAACATACCAAGTACCCATCACAATCCCTATCTCTCGCATTACATTATTTGCCATTTGCCTCTCGTTTTCCTCTCCCCCACTTCACTCTTGCCGTTTTATTCGCCCTCTCTTTCCCAATCTCCTCCTCTTTTTCCCTTTGCCTTTTGTTTGCTTGTGTGTTAGTTTGCTTGCTTGTTGCTATGTCTGAAATTGGGGAAATTATCGCTGATATGGGCAATAATAATATCATGGAAAATTCTGAAGCTCCTGCTGAAGAATCCCCTACCTATCACACAAAAAGATTTCGAATCGGTAGTGGTAATATTATTGGAAAAGGAGTTATTCAAGATTTCTTTACTTGTGCTGGTGCTTTACCCTCTATGGGTGGTTCTATTCTCCATAGAACTAGTAGCCTTGCGGACGCTATTGCCATGCTTATCGTTGAACTTGAAAGGCAATTTATGCATATGCACCCTTCTATACAGAGAATTTTCCTAGAATTTTCTAATATTGAACACTCCTCTGTTAAGCGTGCCGCTACTATCTTTTTGGCTCATGAATTCAGGTTTATAATAAAAGAAGCCAAAGAAATCTTTGCGCATTATAGGGTGGACGCTGGCCGTCCTCCCATAGAATCTATCCTTTTTGATCAAGAAGAAATAATGTGTTTTCAATCTATCGACTATGTTGCTTTCAATGAAAATCTTAGAAAAAAGGTGCCTACCAATATTTTAATTGATAGAATCTCTGAGCTTAATGATGATTTGGTTATTCGAAATAATGATCTAGGATGCTCTCTTGAGTATAGGCTCTCCAAGTTCTGTCAAAAGAACGCTTAGAATGATGAATTGGTTGTGCAATACGAAGGGCCGAAAGAGGAACCTATACCTCCTAAAATTGATCTTGGGGACTTTTGTCCTATTAAATTTAGCCCTTTTGATTACTTTTGCTTGCCTCAAAGAAAACTTGCTGTTGAACATAGAGAATATGAAAAGAGTTACACCGATCTATCTTATTACTACGGCACCACTTAGATCTATCCTTGCTTTTATGCCTAGCTAGGGGCGTTAAACGATGGCGCTTGTTGGGAGGCAACCCAATTTTATTTTTAGTTTTTTGTTTTTGCTTCTGTTTAGGATTAAATAATCCATCTATCCTCTTTTTGGATGTGGTTTTATGTTTTAATTAGTGTCTGTGCCAAGTTAAACCTATTGGATCTTCTTGGATAATAGTTATTTGATCTTGCTGTAATTTCCAGAAACTTTGCGCTCAGTGCCTGAATTGTTAAAAATCACCAGAACGTGATAAAATATTGATTCCAATTGCTGCTGATCAATAAACAAATTGTCCAGGTCATATAATTTTCGTACAATTTTTTGAGTTCCATAAGTTTGCGTTAGTTACAGATTACTACAGACTGTTCTGTTTTTGACAGATTCTGTTTTCCGCTTGTTGTTTGCTTATTTTGATGAATCTATGGCTAGTAAAATAATTTATAATCCATAGATAAGTTGGAATACAGTAGGTTTAACACCAATATAAATAAAGAATGAGTTCATTACAGTACCTTAAAGTAGTCTTTTGTTTTCTTTCTCTAACGAAGCTCACGAGATTTCTTTTGAGTTTTGTGTTGTGAAGTTTTCAAGTTTTGGGTGAATTCTTTTGATGGATTATGGAACAAGGAGTGGCAAGAGCATAAGCTTGGGGATGCCCATGGCACCCCCAAGATAATCCAAGGACACCAAAAAGTCAAAGCTTGGGGATGCCCCGGAAGGCATCCCCTCTTTCGTCCACTTCCATCGGTAATTTACTTGGAGCTATATTTTTATTCACCACATGATAAGTGTTTTGCTTGGAGCGTCTTGTATTATTTGTGTCTTTGCTTGTTAGTTTACCACAGTCATCCTTACTGTACACACCTTTTGAGAGAGTCATACATAAATTGGAATTTGATAGAATACTCTATGTGCTTCACTTATATCTTTTGAGCTTGATAGTTCTGCTCATAGTGCTTCACTTATATCTTTTGAGCGTGATAATTTTTGCTCTAGTGCTTCACTTAGATCTTTTAGAGCACGGTGGTGGATTTGTTTTAAAGAAACTATTGATCTCTCATGCTTCACTTAGATTATTTTGAGAGTCGTTAATAGCATGGTAATTTGCTTAATGTTAATATACTTGGTATTCAAGATATGTGAAACTTTCTTTTGAGTGCGTTGAATACTAAGATAAGTTTGATGCTTGATTATTGTTTTGAGATATGAAGATAGTGATATTAGAGTCATGCTAGTTGAGTAGTTGTGAATTTAAAGAATACTTGTGTTGAAGTTTGTGATTCCCGTAGCATGCACGTATGGTGAACCGTTATGTGATGAACTCAGAGCATGATTTATTTATTGATTGTCTTCCTTATGAGTGGCGGTTGGGGACGAGCGATGGTCTTTTCCTACCAATCTATCCCCCTAGGAGCATGCGGGTAATACTTTGCTTTGATAACTTCTAGATTTTTGCAATAAGTATATGAGTTCTTTATGACTAATGTTGAGTCCATGGATTATAGCACTTTCTCCCATCCTTCCACCATTGCTAGCCTCTCTAATACCGTGCACCTTTCGCCGGTATCATACACCCACCATATATATTCCTCAAAACAGCCACCATACCTACCTATCATGGCATTTCCATAGCCATTCCGAGATATATTGCCATGCAACTTTCCACCGTTCCGTTTATTATGACACGCTCCATCATTGTCATATTGCTAGCATGATCATGTAGTTGACATCGTATTTGTGGAAAAGCCACCGTTCATAATTCTTTCATACATGTCACTCATGTTTCATTGCATATCCCGGTACACCGCCGGAGGCATTCATATAGAGTCATACTTTGTTCTAAGTATCGAGTTGTAATTGTTGAGTTGTAAGAAAAATAAAAGTGTGATGATCATCATTATTAGAGCATTGTCCCAAGTGAGGAAAGTATGATGGAGACTATGATTCCCGCACAAGTCGGGATGAGACTCTGGACGAAAAAAAAGAGGCCATAAAAAAAGGCCAAAATAAAAAAAATAAAAAAAATGAGAGAAAAAGAGAGAAGGGACAATGTTACTATCCTTTTACCACACTTGTGCTTCAAAGTAGCACCATGATCTTCATGATAGAGAGTCTCTCATTTTGTCACTTTCATATACTAGTGGGAATCTTTCATGTAACATCCCAAATTTTCCTATTTGGAATGTTTTACAATTATAGATAAGCATCCTATGCATCCTGTTTGAATTTGAATACCCTTTGAAGTTTCAGAGAGTTTTGAATTTGAAATTTGAATTCCAAACTTTGGCATGTGGGAAACAATTCCAAAACCAAGCCTGATAAATACTTGATCAAAAGTATGAGAGGAGCAAACATGACACTCCAAAAATATCAGAGGAAACAATGCCAAAAGAATTGGATTCAAATCTGAAATTTTATTTGAATTTGAAAAACTGGATTTTCATAAAGTTTGGATTTTGACTTTGGAAAATGTTCAAATGAAAGGAATATTCCTGATCATTTTGGTATATATATACCCTATATAAAATATTATTAGTTTAGGTTTTATTTTTGTTTTGGTTTTATTAAAAAATAAAGGAAAAAACCTTTTTGGCGCCACCGAAGCCACGAGCCCAGCCAGCCCGCCCCTCAGTCACCCAGCAAGACTGCCCAACCAAGCCCACAGGCCAGCCCCACAGAGAGCCCACCAACAAGACTCACCTCCGCCTCGCCTGAATCCCTAGGATCCGGTCGCCACCAAAACCCCTCTCTCCCTCACCGACCCGTGGACCCCCCTCTCTTCTTCCTCGCCACGAACGAACCTCATGGGAGATCCGCGGATCCCAAGGATCCGGATCCCGACAGCCCCGATGCCCTTCCGCTTTCACCGAGGCCCCTGGCTATATAAGCCAAGCCCCCGCACCCCATTCCCCTTAGCCTCGCGAGCCCTCTCCCTCTCTCTCCCGGCACGCGGAGCCCGAGCTCACCTCCGCCAAAACCCGCCGTCGCCGCCTGGTGCCCCCGACCTCCCAACCCCACCGAACCTCCCCGAGCTCCGCATCTCCCGACGTCTCCCAAGCTCGCCGACCCCCAACGCCTCGAGCACTCCGCCGCCCTTGCCGACGCGTCGCCGAGTCCGTGAGTCCCGAATCCCCTCCCCGTCCGATCCCAATCGGGTGGTTAGGATTAAAGCCCCAGAAGGGTATGTTTTAGTTAGAAAACCGGCCGGCCGAGCGGTTTATTTTTATTAGTTAGGTTTATTTAGTTAGGCCGGTTCTGTTAGCTAAACCCTAGGCCCATTTAGTCTATCTGACGCCTAGTGCACAGTTTAGGCCCATTAGGCATTTTTCTTTTTATTTTGATTTTCTGTTTTAGCGATTTGTTTCAAATTTCAAAATGTATATCTTTTATTCTGTTTAATATTTTGAGTGATTCTTTTTTGTTGGATTGCAAATTTTATGTAGTTTCTGAAAAACATATATTTAGCTATGTTAAAATAATTAAAAATGCTTTAATATTATTTTAGTCAGAATAGCAAATCTGCTATAGTTTTAGTTAGAAAAATTATTTTTGCATGATTCTTTTTGCAATCACTTTATTTTGATATTGCCAAACCCTAGAAATTAACTTTGGTATTTTAGGATTAATAAATAATTAATTCTAGGCAGAATCCTATTAATCCTAATTAATTGATTAGTTCCTGTTTTCCTAATTAATTAATTAGTAAATTAATTTATTTTTAACTTGTGATTAATTATTCTAGTTTAGTTTCTGTCATTCCATTAGATGAACTTTTATTTATAATTAATAAAAGTTTTAAATTAATTTTCTAATAGAAATTGGATTAGGCCTAAATTGAGTTTTATAATAGCTAATTAATTAATTCTTTTTGCTCCTAGTTGCTTAGTTAATCCTTTTCTGTTAAGTTAACCTAAAACCATGATTAGGTCATATTGAGGAATTTTTGTTAAATAAAAACTCTTTTTGCTATTGTTTGGAATAGGGAAAAACTTTGAATTTGATTTCTTTGAGTTTTCCTTTTGATTTGGTTTTGATTGTTTGGTTGTGCTATGTTATCCTTGTTAACTTGTGTGATCCTCTTGCTTTGTGCTTACTATGTTATTGTTTGTCTCGGTAGAGTTCCCGGAGTGCGAAGCTTGCTACTACGACTCTTTAGCTTACGAGGATCATCAGCAAGGCAAGTTTTGATCATGTTATTTCTATACCTATGTTTTTGTGCATTAGTAGTTGTCACCACCCCACCATTGCATGCAGTAGTGATAATCTTGAAGTCATTAAACTTGAGTAGTATCATGTGGTAGGATGAACCAATCCCCTTGTTACCATGACCCCGGGACGTAGTAGTTATTTTGCTATGCTCAGAGCGGGATTTGGGATGAGTGAAATTCATAAGCAAGATGTGAGAGTCAATGATGATGACAACCCATGGACTACAATGATCAAGATGGACTTGGAAAATCACTCTTGGGTGGAGGGCGGTTGGCGGGCACCTGGAGCACCCAGTGGTTGGCGGGATGCATGGAGAAGCGCCATGACATCTTGCGGAAAGCTTCACCCAGCCACGAAGAGAAGGATGGATGCCCCATGACCGGAAGCTTACTGTGCAGCCGCAAGCCATTATGGGCTCTGGCTGGGTTGACCCTTGTAGTGAAGCTGGCTGGGCGGTACTACGAGAAGTAGACGAGCGGTAGGATTGGATGGGTACCGGCGGTGGCGGAAGAACTCTTTGGAAGACCTGTTTCATTCGTCCGTCTTCAAACACCATGAAGTGCGAAGACTTTAAAGGAGGGAATGATTCTTGCGGGAAAGTCGCAAACCTCTGCAGAGTGTTATAACCTAATCGATTAGCCGTGTCCCGATTACGGACATTTGAGCATCTGGACCTTGGAAGTATTCGGATATCTCAACACTAAAACTAATGGATTAATTTGATGGGTTTATGACTTAATAATAATTTGGGAGCGAGATATTGGTTGGCGGAACCATCTCAATAACTACCAACAATTTGTAGTAATTTGCAAACAAGTCCTTTGTAGTAGGATAAAATTGGCTTTTCGCAAAATGATGAAACTTAGAGCTCCACACCAAATATGCATATAGAGTTAGTAACTTTATTATTGTTAATCTTCATGACTTGCCACTTATTCCAAAAGCTGACCTACATGGCTGCAACGTATTATGTTGCGTAGATATATTCGATCGGGGAGTGAGGCTACGCTCCGCGCTTAGCGATTGCCCTTTGAGTCGGATGGACTCGCTTACCTTCGACGCTTCCGCAGCATTTTAGTTTATTTCTCATGAGTTGGCCTTGAGCCGAATTTATTCCTTGTAATAAAGACTCTATATGAGAATCGATTAATGATATTCAGGTGTGATTGAACTTTGATTACTTTATCGATGTCTTCGTGAGTACCGGCATGATCTTGGGATGGTACAGATACGTAGATTTGACGATTTTGGGTCAGGTCGCTCTGAGATGGTATCGAGCACACGCTGACCGTAGGATCGTAACCCCTAGGATCGGAAAGCCATAGCGAGACCATTTACTTTGAACCCTCTTTCATTCTATATTTCTTCCCGATCTATTCGACTCTTCTCTCCTTTGCAACATTCTAGATGGCGTCGAGTTCACCCCGGTTTTGCTACGGAGTTACGCCAGCCCGATGAGGCGATGCCCTTGGAAGGAAGCTGGTCCAGATGGTGAAGCTGCTGAAGATCGCTCGCCCTCGATCTTTGGAAACCCACTAATGCACTCCGGCGGACACCGCTACAGGATTGAGGTGCATATCCCGGGGAGGACCTTTGGAGGACGACGGAGCCTATCAACTTTGAGTTCACGAGTTCAAGCTGGATCATCGGAAGAGGCGTGGCGATCTACCGAGCACTTGGACATCTCCGAGAGGAGTACAGGACTGAGCTCGATCACTCGGACCTCGCCATGGTTTCTCGCAGGCAAGGAATGGAGATATCATCCGTACCATCGAGGACGATTCCACCCTCTCGTACATTCAGGACTTGGAGTGTCTTCTCGGAAGCGGAGATTCAGGCTCGCCGTAACTCGAAGACACACGGAAGCTTTTGTTCCATGAATGGGCTGGAGGAGAAGGCTCGCGCAGACTTCCTTGGCCATGAGGAAGAAATCACAGACTTCATGGAGATAGTCGACGACCTGAAGATGAAGCTTGCCGCGATTGAGGAAAAGATGGACTTGGGAGAGGACCTTTACCCGAGTGGAGATGAAGCACCCCTCGTGAGCAATGATCAGGACTTTGAAGGGAGTACCACTGAAGGAAACCCCAAGAGGAGGCGCCACTGATGCAGACTTTTTAGTCGACCACCATGTTATCTTTTATTTCCTTTCGACGATCAGTTAGGCCGATGTTTTCTTTCGATTAGTCATGAGCTTTTGTAATCGAGTTTGAACCATGTTTGAGTGGAATGAATAAATGTTTGGTGTGTTATGATTGTGCATTCATATGGGTAGTGTTATTTCTCATAGACCCTTGTTCTATTCTAAATTTCTCATCCACTCCAAAACACGGATGCCTCCGAGACGCGACTTTGGTTTCCGCCGGAGCTCACCCAGCTGCTCCAACAGCGAGAATGCCTCGATGCAGCTCCGATTCAGAATCGAACAACCCGCCAACAATCCACCGCCACCACCACCCTTGTGGACAACTTGACTCGATTTACGAGGTTGAATCCATGGTGTTCTCTAGTAGCACCGAGCGATTGTGGTGACGGTCGCTCCGCAAGATTGGAAGAGAGCTAGTCACCGTTGGATGCTGCGATCTTTGAGAAGGTGCGCTTTGCGCATCAACTGGATGGACCTGCAGCTTCTTGGTGGGAGAATTATACCGCCACTTTTCCTTTGGGTGGCATCACTTGGGATCAATTCCAGCAGGCCTTCGACTTTGCTCATGTCTCATCTGGAGCCATGAGTGCGAAGAAGCGTGAGTTCGGAACTTGCGCTAGGGAATCGTCTTGTGGCACGAGACGTGAGGAATTCAGCAAACTTGCACGCTATGCCCCGATGATGTGGCCACCGATGCCGCCAAGCGGAGAAGTTCTGGAGGGACTCAATGATGAATTGAGCATGCAGCTTATTGTGGCTACTTTCAACAACTACCGGGAGCTGGTAGACAAGGCCACGATTCGGAAGGCAAGCAGCAGCAGATAGAAAGCCGCAAGAGGAAGGACAGCCGGGGAAGCACAATTCAGAGCTCGTGAAGCCCGCTATGCACCGTACTCGGGAGGGCACATCCACCACAACCATGGAGGTCATAACCATGGTGGAAATGGAAACAACCGCAGCCAGGACAACAAGTCAGGCCATGGCAATGGCAATGGCGATGGTAATGGCAATCAGCACCGTTCTGCCCGGCTCGAAGGATCTGAGCCACATCACACCGCTTCAAGTGCGGAAGGCAGGGCACTACGCCACCGACTGCCCGGAGGCCAAGCGGAGGAGCAGGAATGGCAATGGAGGCTCAGCGAAGAAGCCCAATCCTTCCTCGTGCTCAAGTGAATCACATCGGCGTGGAGAGCGTCTATGATCAACCGAACAATCGTGGTTGGTAAGTTTTATTGAATTCACGTTCAGTTTTGGTTCTGTTTGATTACGGTGCAGCGCATTCATTCATATCAAGGGTAGTTGTGGATAAGTACGGATTACGCACTAGAACCCTTAGAAGCCCCCTCGCGTCGGTTCGCGAGGAGGAGAAATGATGGCAGGTTTAAGCTGTCACGCAAACCTCAACATCGGGAACCACAAATTTCCGTAGAACTCATAGTGTTGGAAACACAGACCTTGGATGTAATCCTAGGCATGGATTGGTTGTCAAAGTATGAAGGAAACATTGGTGTGCCAACAAGTCTATTCTGCTCACCACCGGAGCGAAGAGGATCAAGTATGTAGCCAGCACAGCCGGATGAAGAATCAGTGCATTCCCTCACGGGAGTTGTTCAGGAGGAAGTGCACAGAGTGCAAGAATTTCCGATGTGTTCCGGAGGAATTACCGGGAATGCCGCCGGACGGGGACATTGAGTTTCTGATTGAGTTATTGCCCGGCACAGCCCCAATTTCCAAGAGACCTTATCGGATGCCACCGAATGAGTTGAAAGAAATCAAGGAGCAAATAAATGAGTTATTGGAGAAAGGATATATTCGTCCAAGCTCATCACCTTGGGGAGCCCCAGTTCTTTTGGTAGAGAAGAAGGATGGGAGCTTGAGGATGGTTGTGGATTATCGTGCATTGAACGAGGTAACCATCAAGAACAAGTACCCTCTGCCCATGATCAATGACTTGTTTGATCAGCTTGTTGGAGCCAAGGTATTCTCTAAGATCGATCTTGATCGAGGTATCACCGATTGAAAATTCGTGAAAAGGATATACCCAAAACAGCTTTCACTACGGTATGGTTTATCTGAGTATACCGTCATGTCATTTGGATTGACTAATGCTCCTGCATACTTCATGAATTTGATGAACAAGGTGTTCATGGAGTACTTGGACAAGTTTGTCGTGGTGTTCATCGATGACATATTGATATTCTCCAAGAGCGAGGAAGAGCATAAGGAACATTTGCGTCTAGTTCTGGAGAAACTTCGAGAACATCAGTTGTATGCCAAATTCAGCAAATGTGAATTTTGGTTGAAGGAAGTTGGATTCCTCGGACATGTTATTTCAGGAGAAGGAATAGCAGTTGATCCCGCCAAGGTTGAATCAGTCACCGAATGGCAGTCACCCACCTCAGTCAAGGAGATCCGCAGTTTTCTCGGACTTGCAGGATATTATCGGAGGTTCATTGAGAACTTTCGAAGATTGCCAAGCCCATGGTGAGCTGTTGAAGAAGGAAGCCAAGTATGTTTGGACCGAGGAATGTGAGGCCAGTTTTCAGGAGTTGAAGAAAGCGGTTGGTCACAGCTCAGATTGATTTTGCGGACATACACAAGGAATACCAGGTCTATTAGGCGCTTCTCGTCAAGGACTCGGAGGAGTATTGATGCAGGAAGGTAAGGTTGTAGCGTATGCCTCCGACAACTCGGCCTCATGAGATGAATTATGCCACGCATGATTTGGAGTTAGCAGCTGTAGTGCATGCACTCAAGACTTGGAGACATTTCCTCATTGGAAATCGTTGTGATGTCTATACGGATCACAAGAGTCTGAAATATATCTTCACGCAGAAGGAATTGAACCTCAGGCAGAGGAGATGGCTAGAGTTGATAAAGGACTATGACATGAGGCTGCATTACCACCCCGGTAAAGCCAATGTTGTAGCAGATGCTTTGAGCCGTAAGAGTTATGTGAACACTCTTACCGCAGGAGGATTACCCCAGGAGTTGGTTGATGACCTCAGAGATCTCCGACTGGAGATAGTTCCGAAAGGATTTGTGGCAACCCTGGAAGTTCAGTCCACCTTGACCGAAAGGATTCGTGAAGCCCAGAAGTCGGACAAGGAAATCGATGAGATTAAGCAAAAGATGGAGGAAGGAAAAGCTAAAGGATTCCGAAAGGATGAACATGGAACTATATGGTTTGAGGATCGTATTTATGTGCCCAATGATCCCGAGCTCAGGAAGCTAATTCTACAGGAGGCACATGATTCACCGTACTCGATTCACCCCGGCAACACCAAGATGTACCTGGATTTGAAGCAAAGTTTCGGTGGACAGGAATGAAGAAGGACATTGCGAGCACGTGGCCGTATCGATGTTTGCCAGCGTGTAAAGGCAGAACATCGAAGCCAGCAGGGTTACTTCAACCTTTGCCGATTCCCGATTAGAAATGGGAGAAACTTGGTATGGATTTCATCACAGGATTACCGGGACCCGTTCAGGTTATGATTCTATCTGGGTGGTAGTTGATCGTTTGACTAAGGTAGCTCACTTCATTCCGTGAAGACTACCTATACCAGTGCCAAGTTGGCCAAGATATACATGACCAGGATCGTATGTCGCATGGAGTTCCAAGGAAAATCGTGTCGATAGAGGAACGCAGTTTACCTCAAAGTTTTGGAAGCAATTGCATGAAACTTTGGAGTGCGAGGCTGGAATTCAAGACAGCCTTTCATCCATGAGCATGATGGACAGACCGAGAGAGTCAATCAGATTCGGAGGACATGTTGAGAGCTTGTGTGCTAGACTATGGGTCTAGCTGGGATGATAACTTGCCTTACGCAGAGTTCTCTTACAACAACAGATTATCAATCCGGTTTGAAGATGGCCCCTTCGAAGCTCTATACGGAAGGAGGTGCGAACACCATTCTTTGTGGGATAGTGTTGGAGATCGATCACTTTTCGGTTCCGATCTTATCAAGGATTCGAAGAAAGTCAAGCTGATTCGAGACCGGCTCAAGATAGCCCGATCATGACGGAAGAGTTATGCCGACGAGAAGCGCAAGGAGGTGACTTACGAAGTGGGAGACCGAGCATATCTTCGTGTATCTCCACTTCGTGGAATCAAGAGGTTTGGAGTCAAGGAAAGTTAGCACCCGATTCATTGGCCCTACAAAATCCTCGAGCGTCGTGGAGAAGTTGCATACAACTGGAATTGCGGAAGGATTGTCCGGAGTTCATGATGTTTTCCACGTTTCTCGGTTGAAGAAGTGCCATGCGGACATGGCGATGTTCCGTTGAGACACACGGTGCCCCTAGAGGCCATACAGCTTGCGGTGATTTGACTTACAAGGAGAAACCCGTCAAAATTCTCGAGACTGCAAGCGAGTCACCGCAGCAAAGTCATCAAGTTTTGCAAGGTTTGTGGAGTCACCACACCGAGGAAGAAGCCACACAGGACGCGAAGAAGACCTTCGTCGAGACCATCCGCACCTATTGCTAGCCAACCCGAATCTCGAGGGAGATTCATCTTAAGGTGGGTAGGTTTGTAACATCCCAAATTTTCCTATTTGGAATGTTTTACAATTATAGATAAGCATCCTATGCATCCTGTTTGAATTTGAATACCCTTTGAAGTTTCAGAGAGTTTTGAATTTGAAATTTGAATTCCAAACTTTGGCATGTGGGAAACAATTCCAAAACCAAGCCTGATAAATACTTGATCAAAAGTATGAGAGGAGCAAACATGACACTCCAAAAATATCAGAGGAAACAATGCCAAAAGAATTGGATTCAAATCTGAAATTTTATTTGAATTTGAAAAAAATGGATTTTCATAAAGTTTGGATTTTGACTTTGGAAAAATGTTCAAATGAAAGGGAATATTCCCCTGATCATTTTGGTATATATATACCCTATATAAAATATTATTAGTTTAGGTTTTATTTTTGTTTTGGTTTTATTAAAAAATAAAGGAGAAAAACCTTTTGGCGCCACCCGAACCACCCAGCAGCCCAGCCAGCGCCCGCGCCTCAGTCCCAGACTGCCCAGCCAAGCCAGCCCACTGAGGCCAGCCCAGAGAGAGCCAGCAACTCACCTCACGCCCCTCGCCCGAATCCCTAGGATCCGGTCGCCCGCCAAACCCCTCTCTCCCTCAGCGACCCGTGGACCCCCCCTCTCTTCTTCCCTCGCCCACAAGCGAACCGCATGGGAGATCCGCCGGATCCCGAAGGATCCGGATCCCGACAGCCCCGATGCCCTTCCGCCCCACCGAGGCCCTGGCTATATAAGCCAAGCCCCGCACCCCATTCCCCCCTTAGCCTCATGGAGCCCCTCTCCTCTCTCTCCCGGCACGCCGAGCCCGAGCTCACCCCGCCGCCAAAACCCTCGCCGTCGCCGCCTGGTGCCCCCGACCTCCCAACCCCACCGAACCTCCCAGAGCTCCCCGCATCTCCCGACGTCTCCCAAGCTCACGACCCCCAACGCCTCGGAGCACTCCCGCCGCCGTTGCGCTGGAGTCCGGTGAGTCCCAGAATCCCCTCCCGTCCGATCCCAATCGGGTGGTTAGGATTAAAGCCCCAGAAGGTATGTTTTAGTTAGAAAACCGGCCGCCGAGCGGTTTATTTTATTAGTTAGGTTTATTTAGTTAGGCGGTTCTGTTAGCTAAACCCTAGGCCCATTTAGTCTATCGGCGCCTAGTGCACAGATTTAGGCCCATTAGGCATTTTTCTTTTATTTTGATTTTCTGTTTTAGCGATTTGTTTCAAATTTCAAAATGTATATCTTTTATTCTGTTTAATATTTTTGAGTGATTCTTTTTTGTTGGATTGCAAATTTTATGTAGTTTCTGAAAAACATATATTTAGCTATGTTAAAAATAATTAAAAATGCTTTAATATTATTTTAGTCAGAATAGCAAATCTGCTATAGTTTTAGTTAGAAAAATTATTTTTGCATGATTCTTTTGCAATCACTTTATTTTGATATTGCCAAACCCTAGAAATTAACTTTGGTATTTTAGGATTAATAAATAATTAATTCTAGGCAGAATCCTATTAATCCTAATTAATTAATTAGTTCTGTTTTCCTAATTAATTAATTAGTAAATTAATTTATTTTTAACTTGTGATTAATTATTCTAGTTTAGTTTCTGTCATTCCATTAGATGAACTTTTATTTATAATTAATAAAAGTTTTAAATTAATTTTCCTAATAGAAATTGGATTAGGCCTAAATTGAGTTTTATAATAGCTAATTAATTAATTCTTTTTGCTCCTAGTTGCTTAGTTAATCCTTTTCTGTTAAGTTAACCTAAAACCATGATTAGGTCATATTGAGGAATTTTTGTTAAATAAAAACTCTTTTTGCTATTGTTTGGAATAGGGAAAAACTTTGAATTTGATTTCTTTGAGTTTTCCTTTTGATTTGGTTTTGATTGTTTGGTTGTGCTATGTTATCCTTGTTAACTTGTGTGATCCTCTTGCTTTGTGCTTACTATGTTATTGTTTGTCTCGGTAGAGTTCTTGAGTCTAAGCTTGCTACTCGACTCTTTAGCTTCGAGGATCATCAAGCAAGGCAAGTTTTGATCATGTTATTTCTATACCTATGTTTTTGTGCATTAGTAGTTGTCACCACCCACCATTGCATGCAGTAGTGATAATCTTGAAGTCATTAAACTTGAGTAGTATCATGTGGTAGGATGAACCAATCCCTTGTTACCATGACCGGGACGTAGTAGTTATTTTGCTATGCTCGAGGCGGGATTTGGGATGAGTGAAATTCATAAGCAAGATGTGAGAGTCAATGATGATGACAACCCATGGACTACAATGATCAAGATGGACTTGGAAAATCACTCTTTGGGTGGAGGGCGGTTGACGGGCACCTGGAGCACCAGTGGTTGGCGGGATGCATGGAGAAGCGCCATGACATCTTGCGAGCTTCACCCAGCCACGAAGAGAAGGATGGATGCCCCATGACCGGAAGCTTACTGTGCAGCCGCAAGCCATTATGGGCTCTGGCTGGGTTGACCCTTGTAGTGAAGCTGGCTGGGCGGTACTACGAGAAGTAGGCGAGCGGTAGGATTGGATGGGTACCGCGGTGGCGGAAGAACTCTTTGGAAGACCTGTTTCATTCGTCCGTCTTCAAACACCATGAAGTGCGAAGACTTTAAAAGGAGGAATGATTCTTATGGGAAAGTCGCAAACCTCTGCAGAGTGTTATAACCTAATCGATTAGCCGTGTCCCGATTCACGGACATTTGAGCATCTGGACCTTGGAAGTATTCGGATATCTCAACACTAAAACTAATGGATTAATTTGATGGGTTTATGACTTAATAATAATTTGGGAACGAGATATTGGTTGGTGGAACCATCTCAATAACTACCAACAATTTGTAGTAATTTGCAAACAAGTCCACTGTAGTAGGATAAAATTGGCTTTTCGCAAAATGATGAAACTTAGAGCTCCACAGCCAAATATGCATATAGAGTTAGTAACTTTATTATTGTTAATCTTCATGACTTGCCAGCTTATTCCAAAAGCTGACCTACATGGCTGCAACGTATTATGTTGCAGAGATATATTCCGATCAGGAGTGAGGCTACGCTCGCGCTTGGCGATTGCCCTTTGAGTCGGATGGACTCGCTTACCTTCGACTTCCGCAGCATTTTAGTTTATTTCTCATGAGTTGGCCTTGAGCGAATTTATTCCTTGTAATAAAGACTCTATATGAGAATCGATTAATGATATTCAGGTGTGATTGAACTTTGATTACTTTATCGATGTACTGTGAGTACCAGCATGATCTTGGGATGGTACAGACACAGAGATTTGACCGATTTTGGGTCAGGTCGCTACATTTCATTATAGAACTTGGCTTTTATATTCCAATGATGGGCTTCCTCAAATGCCCTAGGTCTTCGTGAGCAAGCGAGGTGGATGCACACCCACTTAGTTTCTTTTGTTGAGCTTTCATATACTTATAGCTCTAGTGCCCGTTGCATGGCAATCCCTACTCACTCACATTGATATCTATTGATGGGCATCTCCGTAGCCCGTTGATACGCCTAGTTGGTGTGAGACTATCTTCTCCCTTTTTGTCTTCTCCACAACCACCATTCTATTCCACCTATAGTGCTATATCCATGGCTCACGCTCATGTATTGCGTGAAGATTAAAAAAGTTTTGAAAATGTTGAAGTATGAAACAATTGCTTGGCTTGTCATCAGGGTTGTGCATGATTTAAATATTTTGTGTGGGGAAGATGGAGCATAGCCAGACTATATAATTTTGTAGGGATAACTTTCTTTGGCCATGTTATTTTGAGAAGACATAATTGCTTAGTTAGTATGCTTGAAGTATTATTTTTTTTATGTCAATATGAACTTTTGTCTTGAATCTTTCGGATCTGAATATTCATACCATGATTAATAAGATTTACATTGAAATTATGCCAAAGTATCACTCGCATCAAAAATTCTCTTTTATCATTTACCTACTCGGGGACGAGCAGGAATTAAGCTTGGGGATGCCCGATCGTCTCCAACGTATCTATAATTTTTATTGCTCCATGCTACTTTATCTATTGTTTTGGACTATATTAGGCTTTATTTTCCACTTTTATATTACTTTTGGGACTAACATATTAACCGGAGGCCCAGCCCGTAATTGTTGTTTTTGCCTATTTCAGTATTTGAAGAAAGCAGAATATCAAGCGGAGTCCAAGCGGAATGAAACCTTGAAACATGATTTTCTCACGAGCGTGATCCGGAGACTTGGACCCTACTCCAAGAAATAACAGAGGCGGTCACGAGGGTGAGGCGCGCCCTGCCTCGTGGGCCCCTATTGCTCCACCGACGTACTCCTTCCTCCTATATATACCTCACGCCCCAAGCGATCGGAAGAGGCCAAAACCTAATTCCACCACTGCAACTTCCTGTATCCATGAGATCCCATCTTGGGGCCTGTTCCGGAGCTCCGCCGGAGGGGGCATCCACCACGGAGGCCTTCTACATCATCACCATGGCCTCTCTGATGAAGTGTGAGTAGTTTACTTCAGACCTTCGGGTCCATAGCTAGTAGCTAGATGACTTCTTCTCTCTTTTTGGATCTCAATACAATGTTCTCCCCCTCTCTCGTGGAGATCTAATTCGATGTAATCTTGTTTTTGCGGTGTGTTTGTTGAGACCGCTGAATTGTGGGTTTATGATCCAGCTTATCTATGAATAATATTCGAATCTTCTCTGAATTCTTTTATGTATTATTGAGTTATCTTTGATAGTCTCTTCGAATTATCTATTTGGTTTGGCCAACTAGATTGGTAGTTCTTGCAATGGGAGAAGTGCATAGCTTTGGCTTCAATCTTGCGGTGTCCTTACCCAGTGACAGAAAGAGTTGCAAGGCACGTATTGTATTGTTGCCATCGAGGATAACAAGATGGGGTATTTATCATATTGCATGAATTTATTCCTCTACATCATGTCATCTTGCTTAAGGCGTTACTCTGTTTTTAACTTAATCTAGATGCATGCTGGATAGCGGTCGATGAGTGGAGTAATAGTAGTAGATGCAGAATCGTTTCGATCTACTTGTCACGGACGTGATGCCTATATACATGATCATACCTAGATATACTCATAACTATGCTTAATTTTGTCAATTGCTCAACAGTAATTTGTTCACCCACCGTAGAATACTTATGCTCTTGAGAGAAGCCACTAGTGAAACCTATGGCCCCCGGGTCTATTCTCATTATATCAATCTCCATCACTTTTATACTTGCTTTGTTTTTACTTTGCTTTTTACTTTTCACTTTGCATCTCTATACCAAAAATATTATCTCTATCAGATCTCACTCTTGTAAGTGACCGTGAAGGGATTGACAACCCCTAATCACGTTGGTTGCGAGTAGCTATCGTTTTGTGCAGGTACGAGGGACTTGTGCGTGGCCTCCTACTGGATTGATACCTTGGTTCTCAAAAACTGAGGGAAATACTTACGCTACTCTGCTGCATCGTCCTCTCCTCTTCGGGGAAAGCCAACACAAGCTCAAGACGTAGCACCACCTCGTCTTGCAGCTCCTTTCCCGGCACCGTCATCACCGGCCCACCCGTGGGTGGCCACCGAGGTGTTCTCTTGGTGCTTTATGCTGCTCGTAGCTCGCCTAGGCGCCCCTTTTGCCCTTTCGCCTCCTTGACCTGCCTCCTGAGAAGAGGGACAAGAAAGGGGATCACGGGCATCTTATCTCTTTTTTAATCTGTAAGCCTTCAGGCCTTGTTAAATTTAAAGCTTGTAATCCCCCTTGTTCATGTTTTTCATTCCGTACGGACTGTACCTGTGTGGGATGTTTTTTATGAAAAAGGGATGTTGTCGGGTTTTTCAATCGTGGGTAGACCCCGCTACAAGGAGCGAATCCATGTCGTCCCCCCACTTCGCTCGACCATTCTCGCGCCCTTGGCGGAGGCAGGGGTGAAGCAGGCTTAGGCTCCTCATTCTACTTCCTTGCCACCGCGACTACAACCAAATCCGGGCCCAGGAGATAATCCTTGGGTATAGAAAAGGGGAGCACGGTGGCCTAGAAATAAACGAGGTTTCACATATCCCAGTTCCGTTCCAAAATGCATGATAGAGGATGAAAGACTTATCTGGATCTGCAGCCCCCGGCAACCTTGTCTTGCCGCGGTTGGATCCTTGTGCTTGCAGCCCCCGGCAACTCTCGTTTGTCGGGGTCGGGACGCCGATCCGTTTCCTTTCTTCCAAGTAGCTCAGCAGAAGTGCTCATGTGCCTTGCAAACCAAAGGAGGACAGAAAAGAAACAGATAGACACGCACTCGACCTCTAGGCTAGGGGTTAGTCGCCGCTAAGCACTATCAACCCTAACCAAGGAAGAGACTCGACCTGGCATGCACGCTATAACTTAGGGCGCCAGCGCTTCATTTATTTATGCTCAGGGTCTGCTCCTGGCTTTGTACAAATGGTTACATGCCGTCGGCAAAGCTTGTACAAAAGGTGGCTTGCTGGGAGGCCCAGCAAGCCGCGCCTTATGGGTAAAACTTGTGAAGATGCTCGATGTTCCAGGAGTTGCTCACTGGGACAGCATCTTCGGTCTCTAGGCAGACTGCACCGGGCCTGATGACTCGTATTACCCGATAAGGGCCTTTCCACTTTGGCGTCAACTTGTTGGAATTCTTGGCCGACTGAACGCGCCGAAGAACAAGGTCGTCTTCCTCACAGCTTTGGGCATGAACCTTGCGGCTATGGTAGCGGCGCAGGGCTTGCTGGTAGCGTGCTGCTCTCATAGCCGCCCAAAGACGATCTTCCTCAAGGAGCATTGTGTCATCTGGCCGCAACTGCTCTTGCTCAAGCTCATCATAAGCGAGCACTCGAGGTGACCCGTATATGAGTTCCGTGGGGAGAACTGCCTCCGCCCCATATACTAGGGCAAAGGGTGTCTGTCCGGTGGCTCGATTTGGCGTCGTCCTGATCGACCAAAGAACTGCCGGCAACTCATCAATCCAGCGCCTTCCACTCTTGTGCAGCTTGTCAGAGGTCTTCGTTCTCAGGCCTTGCAACACTTCAGCATTTTCCCTATCCGCTTGGCCGTTGCTCCGTGGGTGTGCCATGGAAGCAAAATAGACCTTGCTACCGAGGTCTTGAATGTATTGCATGAAGGTGTGGCTGGTGAACTGCGTGCCGTTGTCGGTGATGACTCTGTCTGGCACCCCAAAACGGCAGACCAGTCCCTTTAAAAACTTGACAGCTGACTGAGCAGTCACCTTTCTAACTGCTACCACCTCCGGCCACTTTGTGAACTTGTCGATTGCAACGTACAAGTACTCAAAGCCCCCGACAGAGCGGGGGAAAGGACCCAGTATGTCGAACCCCCAGACCGAGAATGGCCAGGAGAGAGGGATTGTTTGAAGGACTTGAGCTGGTTGATGAAGCTTCTTTGAATGGAACTGACACGCTTCACACTTGGTTACTAGTGCCGTCGCATCCTGGATTGCGGTGGGTGTCAGGACCCCGATTCCAAGTCACATCGGTCTAGCCGGTAACACCTCATATCACTTTGCGGCCTCAAGAACGGTATTCCTACGGGTGTCGCCTTACCATGGCCAGGGACCGCTTGCGCCTTTTGGCTCACGTATATGATAGTGTCGCTAGCATCCATATGACAGAGAACCCGGGCCGACATGACTAGTCGTGAACCCAAAGTGGCACTAACTTACAGGGATAGGCATACGTGAATCAACATCGAGCATGTCAGTCAGCAGCGTGCGAATCCGGGCTGTAGCACTGGGCTAACAGGAGTCCGGTGAACCGGGCTGTAGCAGGCTAAGCAGGACTCGGATGTCACCACGTGACATTTCCTGAAGGGACAGAACAGAGAGCGAAGTGAATCACATGCC
>CM038677.1:137383583-137477231 GCA_021605205.1 Aegilops longissima | reverse complement strand
TTTGGCATCAATATTATGAATATGTGTATCACTACGATCGAGATCCAACAAACTATTTTCATTGGGTGTATGACCATCGAAGGTCTTATTCATGTAAACAGAATAATAATTATTCTCTAACTTTAAATGAATAATCAGATAGCAATAAACATGATCAAATCATATTTATGCTTAACATAAACGCCAAATAACATTTATTTAGGTTTAACACTAATCCGAAAGTATAAAGAGTGTGCGATGATGATCATATCAATCTTGGAACTACTTCCAACACTCATCGTCACTTCCCTTCAACTAGTCTCTGTTTATTCTCAGAACTCCTGTTTAGCAACCTAACAAGTATCAAATACTGGGGCTACTATAAGCACTAGTAAGGCACACATCCATAACCTGTATATCAAATATACCCTTGTTCACTTTGCCATCCTACTTATCCACCAAATATTCAGGGCATCTCCGCTTCAAAGGACCATTTTCTTTGCAATGTAAGCACTCGGTTTCAGGCTTTGGTCCAGCTTTGGGCTTCTTCAGCGGGAGTGACAACTTGCTTGCCATTCTACTTGAAGTTCCTTTCTTTCCCTTTGCCCTTTTCTTGAAACTAGTGGTCTTGTCAATCATCAACACTTGATGCTCTTTCTTGATTTCTACCTTCGTCGATTTCAGCGTCACGAAGAGCTCGGGAATCGTTTCGTCATCCCTTGCATAGTATAGTTCATCACGAAGTTCTAGTAACTTGGTGATGGTGACTAGAGAACTCTGTCAATCACTATCTTATCTCGAAGATTAACTCCCACTTGATTCAAGTGATTGAAGTACCTGCACAATCTGAGCACATGCTCACTAGTTGAGCGATTCTCCTCCATCTTTTAGCTATAGAACTTGTTTGAGATTTCCTATCTCTCAACTCGGGTATTTTCTTGAAATATTAACTTCAACTCCTGGAACATCTCATATGGTCCATGACGTTCAAAACTTATTTGAAGTCCCGATTCTAAGCCGTTAAGTATGGTGCACTAAACTATCAAGTAGTCATCATATTGAGCTAGCCAAATGTTCATAACGTCTGCATTTACTCCTGCAATAGGTCTGTCACCTAGCGGTGCATTAAGGACATAATTCTTCTGTGCAACAATGAGGATAAACCTCAGATCACGGATCCAATCCACATCATTGCTACTAACATCTTTCAACACAGTTTTTCTCTAGGAACATATCAAAAATAAACATAGGGAAGCAACAACGCGAGCTATTGATCTACAACATAGATATGCTAATACTACCAGGACTAAGTTCATGATAAATTTAAGTTCAATTAATCATATTACTTAAGAACTCCCACTTAGAAAGACATCCCTCTAATCTTCTAAGTGATCACGTGATCCAAATCAACTAAACCATAACCGATCATCACGTGAGATGGAGTAGTTTTCAATGGTGAACATCACTATGTTGATCATATCTACTATATGATTCACGCTCGACCTTTCGGTCTCCGTGTTCGAGGCCATATCTGCAAATGCTAGGCTCGTCAAGTTTAACTCTGAGTATTCCGCGTGTGCAAAACTGGCTTGCACCCGTTGTAGATGGACGAGAGCTTATCACACCCGATCATCACGTGGTGTGCGGGCACGACGAACTTTGGCAACGGTGCATACTCGGGAGAACACTTCTTGATAATTAGTGAGAGATCATCTTAAATGCTACCGTCAATCAAAGCAAGATAAGATGCATAAAGGATAAACATCACATGCAACCAATATAAGTGATATGATATGGCCATCATCATCTTGTGCTTGTGATCTCCATCTCGAAGCACCGTCATGATCACCATCGTCACCGGCCGACACCTTGATCTCCATCGTAGCATCGTTGTCGCCTCGCCAACTATTGCTTCTACGACTATCGCTACCGCTTAGTGATAAAGTAAAGCAATTACATGGCGTTGCATTTCATACAATAAAGCGACAACCATATGGCTCTCGCCGATTGCCGATAACTCGGTTACAAAACATGATCATCTCATACAATAAAATATAGCATCACGTCTTGACCATATCACATCACAACATGCCCTGCAAAAACAAGTTAGACGTCCTCTACTTTGTTGTTGCAAGTTTTACGTGGCTGCTACGGGCTGAGCAAGAACCGTTCTTACCTACGCATCAAAACTACAACGATAGTTTGTCAAGTTGGTGCTGTTTTAACCTTCGCAAGGACCGGGCGTAGCCACACTCGGTTCAACTAAAGTGAGAGAGCAGACACCCGCCAGTCACCCTTAAGCAACGAGTGCTCGTGAGCGGTGAAACCAGTCTCGCGAAGCGACTGCGTAATGTCGGTCCGGGCCGCTTCATCTCACAATACCGCCGAACCAAAGTATGACATGCTGGTAAGCAGTATGACTTGTATCGCCCACAACTCACTTGTGTTCTACTCGTGCATATGACATCTACGCATAAAACCTGGCTCGGATGCCACTGTTGGGGAACGTAGTAATTTCAAAAAAATTCCTACGCACACGCAAGATCATGGTGATGCATAGCAACAAGAGGGAGAGTGTGTCCACGGACCCTCGTTAGACCGAAAGCGGAAGCGTTATGACAACGCGATTGATGTAGTCGTACGTCTTCACGATCCGACCGATCCAAGTACCGAACGTACGGCACCTCCGTGTTCTGCACACTTTCAGCTCGATGACGATCCCCGGACTCCGATCCAGCAGGGTGTCGGGGATGAGTTCCGTCAGCACAACCGCGTGGTGATGATGATGATGTTCTACCGGCGCAGGGCTTCGCCTAAACTCCGCGACGATATGACCGAGGTGGAATATGGTGGAGGGGGGCACCGCACATGGCTAAGGAACGATGCGTAGATCAACTTGTGTCATGGGGTGCCCCCCTGCCCCCGTATATAAAGGAGCAAGGAGGAGGAGGCCGGCCCTAGGAGGAGGGGCGCCAAGGGAGTCCTACTCCCACCGGGAGTAGGACTCCTTCTTTCCTAGTCCAACTAGGAGAAGGGGAAAGGAGGAAGTGGAGAAGGAAGGAGAGGGGGCGCCCCAAACCCCTTGTCCAATTCGGACTGGGCTTGGGAGGGGCGCGTGCCACCTCCTCGCTCCTTCCCACTAAGGCACATTAAGGCCCAATACTCTTCCCCGTATTCCCGTAACTCCCCGGTACTCCGAAAAATACCCGAATCACTCGGAACCTTTCCGAACTCCGAATATAGTCGTCCAATATATCGATCTTTACGTCTCGACCATTTCGAGACTCCTCGTCATGTCCCCGATCTCATCCGGGACTCTGAACTCCTTCGGTACATCAAAACTCATAAACTCATAATATAACTGTCATCGTAACGTTAAGCGTGCGGACCCTACGCGTTCGAGAACTATGTAGACATGACCTAGAACTGTTTCCGATCAATAACAAATAGTGGAACCTGGATGTTCATATTGGCTCCTACATATTCTACGAAGATCTTTATCGGTCAAACCGCATAACAACATACGTTGTTCCCTTTGTCATCGGTATGTTACTTGCCCGAGATTCGATCGGCGGTATCCAATACCTAGTTCAATCTCGTTACCTGCAAGTCTCCTTACTCGTTCCGTAATACTTTATCCCGTAACTAACTCATTAGTTACAATGCTTGCAAGGCTTAAGTGATGTGTATTACCGAGAGGGCCCAGAGATACCTCTCCAACAATCGGAGTGACAAAACCTAATCTCGAATTATGCCAATCCAACATGTACCTTCGGAGACACCTGTAGAGCACCTTTATAATCACCCAATTACGTTGTGACGTTTGGTAGCACACAAAGTGTTCCTCCGGTAAACGGGAGTTGCATAATCTCATAGTTATAGGAACATGTATAAGTCATGAAGAAAGCAATAGCAACATACTAAACGATCAAGTGCTAAGCTAACGGAATGGGTCAAGTCAATCACATCATTCTCCTAATGATGTGATACCGTTAATCAAATGACAACACATGTCTATGGTTAGGAAACATAACCATCTTTGATTAATGATCTAGTCAAGTAGAGGCATACTAGTGACATTTTGTTTGTCTATATATTCACACATGTATTATGTTTCGGTTAATACAATTCTAGCATGAATAATAAACATTTATCATGAAATAAGGAAATAAATAATAACTTTATTATTGCCTCTAGGGCATATTTCCTTCAATATAGGCATCACATCCAAGATTAGTAGACTGACTCCTGCCTGCATCTACTACTATTACTCCACACATCGACCGCTACCCAGCATGCATCTAGTGTATTAAGTTCATGGAGAAACGGAGTAATACAATATGGACGATGACATGGTGTAGACGAGATATTTTCATGTAGGAATAGCCCCCATCTTGTTATCCTTAATAGCAACAATACATGCGTGTCTTGCTGTCCCTTGTGTCACTGCGAAAGAACACTGCATGATCGAACCCATCACAAAGCACCTCTTCCCATGGCAAGAAAAAAATCGATCTAGTTGGCCTAACTAAACCAAAGATTCGAAGAAGAAATACGAGGCTATAAATAATCATGCATATAAGAGGTCAAAAGAAGAGTCAAATAATATTCATGGATAAAGATCTGATCATAAACTCAAAGTTCATCGGATCCCAACAAACACACCGCAAAAAGAGTTACATCAAATAGATCTCCAAGAGACCATTCTATTGAGAATCAAAAGAGAGAGAGGAAGCCATCTAGCTACTGCCTACGGGCCCGTAGGTCTATGATGAACTACTCGCGCATCATCGGAGAGGCACCAATGAGGATGATGAACCCCTCCGTGATGGCGTTTAGATTGGATCTCGTGGTTCTGTAACTTGCAGCGGCTGGAATTGTGTTTCGTTGACTCCCCTAGGGTTTCTGAAATATTTGGGGATTTATATGGCGAAGAGGCGGTGTGGGAGGCCACCGAGGTGGGCACAACCCACCTGGGCGCGCCCTGGTGGGTTGCGTTCCCCACGGAGCCCCCCTCTGGTACTTCTTTGGCCTATCAGGTGCCTTTTGGCCCAGAAAAATTGTCCAAAATGTTTTGCTGCGTTTGGAATCCGTTTGGTATTGATTTTTTGCGAAGTAAAAAATAAGGAAAAAACAGCAACTGGCACTGGGCACTATGTCAATAGGTTAGTCCCAAAAAATGATATAAAGTTGCGATAAAATGATTGTAAAACATTCAAGAATGATAATATAACAACATGGAACAAGCAAAAATTATAGATACATTGGAGATGTATCAGGGACGCTCCTTGGTTCTTCCAAACTGTTCTTCGCCTTCGGTCGTTGGTCTTGAAAACTGGTTCAACAAATCTTCCCATCTTTGATCTTGAGGATTGCCGAGCTAAATCAGAAGTGTTCACATGTCGAGTATCCGAGGAGGCCCTTTAAGTTCTCGGCTTTAAACAATGCCTTGATATTTTTATGCCGCACCTCGGGTTCGATCTTTTTCCCGTGCGGCGGAGTCCTCTTGCATATGGGCTCCAACATCGGACTGCATCCGATGCGTCATTTTGCAGCCGAGTTCCAACACCGGACCGCATCCAAGCTCCAATGCGAGACTGTATCCGAGATGTATTTTTGCAACCGAGCTCCAACGCTGGACTGCATTCAAGCTCCAACCCCGGACTGTATCTGAGGTGGCTTATTGCAGTCGAGCTCCAATGCCGATCTGCATCCGAGGTGTCATAGGTCACCTTGGTATGAAAAAGTTAAAGGAGTTCAACCGAGCTTAATGCCAGAAATGCCCTCTATGGAGCCAGCCACTTGTATCCGAGCTTTATGCCGGACTGCATCCGAGGTGGTGCACTACCTCGGGCGTGGGCTAATTTTTGTGGATATATTTTTCTCGATTGGTGCCATTCATCCTTTGTCGAGATATATAGCCAGTAGCGCTCAAGGTGTGTGTCGGCCTAAAATCCGAGATGCACCCGAAGGAAAACATGAAACCGCTAATCCTAGTAGCCTCTGAGAGTTAGGTCGATTCGTGTAATCGGCCTGAGGATCAACTCCTAGCTCGACAACATATGTAAGAACGGAAACACGGTATGCATAGTCCTTGAGACTCAGGCTGGGTGCAACCGGCCAACCCGAGGATCGTAATCTCCTCGGAAACTGTTTGCACTTTGTAAATTGTCTACATTGAATCATTAATGCAGTAGCCCCTGAGCCACTGGTTTGGTGGCAACACCAGATCGGTGGATCGATGTAACCCGTTAATGGCTTTAAAGTGATAAGTGCGTAGCCCAGTAAGCCCCGAGCCTTAATGTGGGCACGAGTGGCCGAATTAAGGATCGGCATCCGCTTGAAAGAAATTTTTTCGTGTTTAACACAGACGTCCCGGAAAGAGAATAAAGATCTCTTAAAGGAACTGGAGCTAGCGAAAGCCGAGCTCTCCAAGGTCGGCCCCAAGGGGCTTAATAGATAGGAAATGAATGCAAATAGGTAATTATGACAATGTTATGTCAGCTGCTCGGTTGTCTTAGCGAGATTGTGCCCTTGACTCTTTAAAAGATGGGTTGCAATAAATTGACTTTACTCGCAATTTATGTGTAATGATTCTATGCATCCAAGTACTTTACATTATTAATTCTCGGATCCGCATTGTATAAAATCTTTGTTGACAGACCATCGGCTTCAACCTCCTCGGCCAGTAGTCGGGGAGTGTTTGTACTACTTTATAAAGCCTCTATAAGGGCAAAGATTTACGGCAAACAAAGCAATCCGGCCATATGGTTTTATAAACAAAGGTACGCAGAGAGATATATTATATTACTATTTAACGTAAGAAACACCTTCCAAAGAAAATAGTCCCACTATCGGTTCCTTTCTTTGGGTTGTCATGCTAAGCAAGACGATGTAACTTCACCTCCGATCAAAGTGGGAGAAACATAAAGAACATCAATTCGGGAGAAATTACCGAAGTATTTGGCATTAAAAAACCAAGATTTTCACTTCTGCGTTGCCGACCAATTATATTCTTGAGATCGCTAGCTTTCAGCTTCACCCAGTCTGAGGTGCTAACCCGGATAACCCGATAGTATCAATCACAAAGGTGCTCCCTTTACCCGTTAGCCGAACAATCGGGAACGTAGGGGGCAAGCATAGAAGCCAGGCAATCCAGCTTGACCAAATCTCATGTCAAATTGATGCATATTGTGGCTTTATAATGATTTATGGGAAGGCGACGTTCGTAAACAAATGCTTAGGATATGTTGGGCTCTCCAGAAACCCGATGTAACCATGCCGAGGTGCCTCAAAGAGCCCTCGACACATGTTGTGATAGTCAGTCTTTTAAGCTGTATTTACAGCTTTATGCTATGTGTAATTTTGACTCCATTGCAACTGTTATAATCAGAAAGTGGTCCATCATCGGTTTCCACCCCCTTTGTAGATGCTACGCAGGGTGTTTCCGTACTAACAAAACAATCCTTAGTCGACATATCGGTGCCCGGAGGCGGCTATGTTAGCGGAAACGAGGAAATCAGATATACAGACTTTATAACTTTCACTTAGTCATGGGAGCTTAAAGTTCGGAGGCCAATTACTAGCCCCCGGTTAGTGTTCGGGCGTTAGTTGAGGTCAAGCCGTTAACACTTCATCCAATTTTATGAAAGGCCCATCTTTTAACACGGCGTAACCTCTATCGATCTATAGTTTGACACAGTCATCAGACCGCTGACCAGTTTACGCTCATTGTGATAGTCAGTTTCGGCTTTCTCCACTGAAGTACTTGACCAGTTAAATCGGAAATACAATCACAGTTGTTCTTCCTTTACCCTTAGTCGAACAATCGAGAGCGTAAGAAGTAAGCACACAGGAGCCGGGCAACCCAACTATTGACCAAAGACACAATTCGAAACTGATGCATATACAGCAATATCTGAGAATATTTTGCCGAGGACTCCATGGAGTAACTTGGCTTTTGGTGGGTTTGGATCTAGCTGCAGCCCCTTGTTGATATTGCCAATGCTTTAAAGGCGTCTGGCGTTGCACTGCGAGAGTTATGCTAGAGACAAAAAATAGGTTAAACATGCCATAAGCTTGGAAAACCAAAAAAACTCACATAAAAACTTCACGTCTAAATTAGATCAATTTTTTTTCATGCCAATCCAAAATTGGACTGAAAATTAATATGTGCTTCCGTCGTGCTTTAACATGACACATCCGATCTCTAGACTTCAAGTGGATCAACCTTCGGCTTCAACCTCCCTATCCCGAAGGTGGAGTGCTTCTCAAAGGCCAGTTTAGCGAACCAAACCCGAGCGGCTTTAGAGAGAAACCAGTCCATCTGGCGATTAACCACACACTCGAGTCAAGAAAGGAGTGGTAGCAAAAGATTTTGCAATGACTTAAAAGAAAACAATTATTATAAAGCGACTCATATAAATTTTAAGAGGCCCCAGCTAACCTAGGAAAAGAAGTGTTTTTAACAAACAACGCTTTTAACAAATAAATTTTAACATAAATGTTGTGCTTGGTCGAACCAAACAAAAAATTAAGAATTGAGGAAATTTGATGGATACGAAGTCCTCGGCCTGGCCGAGGTCCCAGCCCCCAAGCCTGAGGTGACCGAGAGAAGAGCTCGGCTCGACGAAGTGATGATGCAACATTGGTCGACGCGGCGAGGCAATGCCCCTGGTCCAGGCGAGGTGACAAAGCTGGTTGGCTGGTGATGCCGAAGTCCCCGAAGTAGGTTCATGAAGAGATGATGAAGCCCTTGGTCTAGCCGAGGTGGCTGAGGAGGTCGGTAAGGCGACGTTGTAGCCCCCCATGCCAGACGAGGTATCGACGCAGGTTAGCATGGTGGAAATTGGCTTGAAGAAGCAACGACACGGCTATGCCGACGCAGGTCATAACTTGTGACGCGCTTAATACTGGCTTTGATGAATTGACCGCACGACGATGCCGGCATGCCCGACACGTGCAATCCATGGGGCGACGATGTTATTGTTGATTTAGACTTCGTGATGCCGAACTCTTGCTCAGCTTACCGAGATGATGATCCGATAAGGTTGAGCTCAGCTGATGAAGCGACGACCCGTCAAGCGCAGGTCTGCAGCCGCGCAGCAACATTGGCATGCTGGTTTGGCACCGGCACGACGGTGAAGATTACCTTCAAAAAGGACAAAAAATTGTAAGCATGTGTTTCGAACAAAACACAATACCCTACAAAGATATTCCTCCCAAAAGGTTGTCCAATATCCCGTTCATGAAGAAAGATGAACTCGGGTCGGATTCGTATTCACGTAGAAAAAAGATCCAAAAAATTGATCCACTCATCGGAAGTTTCCCAGAGTTTGAACGGTCGGATGGAGCTAAAATTTTGATGAGTCGTCAATATAGTAATTCTGCAGCCAATGAACAATTGGATCTTCCAACCAATGTCCGAGCTGAACGCTAGAGTCCTTACCCTAAAATCGTTCAGATTCCCATCCAGATTCGACAAGGCTCCGGTAAGATCGCTGAAGATTCCTCCATCAGAACGTGATGAAATTTTACAGGTTTGTTGTAGACTCAATTACGCACAATTCTACCAAAGCAATTGTGACACTCCAAAAATATTCTTTTGGTTTCCCTCAAATATTTTGTTGGATTTGAAGAAGGTCTTCTAAACCCTTCCAAAAATCTCTCTCAAAAGCTTTTTCCCTCTAGCAAATATTTTATTTTTGCATATACTTCAACTCTGGTGTTTGGTTTTTAAATTTTTCTTCTGATTGCCCTCATCTCAAAATTTCAAAAAAATCTTTGGAGCTTATTTTTCTTTCAAAAAGAAACTCTAGGAGTTTTGCATCCTCTCCAATATTTGAAACCACTCATGATTTTTACCATGCACCACATGGTAAAATCTTCCCAAAAATCTCTCCTTCCACTTTGGGCAATCCAAACATTCTGTCTCAACAAGTTCAACCCTTTTCTGAATTTTATTTCATTTATTTCTCCTCCCAAATCTTTTCTGTCCATTATTTTGAGCCTAGGTGTTTTGCAAAGCAAGTACCTAAATGCATTTGAGTTTTGACCTAAAACCAACTCCCCTGGATAGTCCTTGGTAACCACAACCTAGAACAATCAAGATCCACTCCTCTTCTGTTCAAAATTTTCAAATTTCAGTCTCTGCAAGTTTGGACCAGATTTGCCAAATTTGGTGAAATTCATATCTACACTTCTCCAAAAATTCCACAAATATTCAGGCAGCCTCTAGATGCAATGAGAGGCCCCTCCACCAAAAACCAGCTCAAGGAAAAATCCCTACATGCCTAAATCATTCTATCGACTACCTTGCATGCACTATTACTGTTCATCTTCAGTTAAATTCAGATTTCAGTGTCGTTCTCCGTCAGAGTTTCAGTCACATGCCCACAGTGCACTTGGCACGTTGCTCGCAGCCTAGCCTGCTTGTCCGGAGCTTCACACGCGTGCTTGGTGCGTTCCTGGCGTCGGTGGCACCCTGGCCGCCTGCGCCGGCGTGTCTTGCGGCGGCAGAACCACCGTAGCAGCCGACAGGGAGCAGAACAACGGCATAACGCCGTTCGGCGCCGCCCAAACCTCCTGGTAGCTCCGCGTGGCCATTTCCTCGCCAGCGCACGCATGCAGCACCGTCGCCATGGCACGGCAAGCACAGAGCATGCTCCCTGCCGCCGACGGGCCCGCGCCGCCCCGTTCCGTCGAGCTCGCCCTAAGCAACCAAACCCCGACGCATTTAGCACCTAAACGAAACCAGGGAACCCCCACGACGACGCTCAACCTCTGAACCTCCCCGATCAACGCCCTACGCCGCCGTAAACTTTGCCGGAGAACCCCGTTCTCGGCAACCGCCTCGGGCCGGCTATATATAGCACCCCCGAGCGCGCTCTCGCCCCCGCACACCTCCACCACCTCTCTAGTCCACGCCAAGCCCCTGGAAGGGCCTCGAGGAGCTCTCTTTCCACGACTCCGGCCGCTCTGTTCCGCCTCGGCCTCCACCTCGATTCACTCCGGTGAGGTCATCCCCGGCCCCCAAATTCCGTCAGCTACCCTCTCATGCTACCACGGGTCTAACCCCCTCCTCAATTCCTCCTCCGCAGCACTCTCCGACGAGGCCCACGACCACCCGAACTGCCGTCCGCCGGAGCAAGCGTTGCCGTCGACGTGGTACTCGCCGGCGACCACCTCCACCTCCCACAGACGCGGAATGGCGCCCTGAACACGGAGGTACCCTCCGATCTCCCTGCCTCGCCGTGGATCGCCGTCGGCGACCACCGCGGCTCTCGGGCGCCGACGAGCCCCGTCTCCCTCGTTTGAAATTTCAAACCTGACGGGTGGGACCCGCCCGTCAGCCTCTCTTTTGTTTTTTTGAATCGTTTTCTGAAAGCATACTTTGACAAATTCGCTTCCACTCTGAACCGTTTTTCTGGACTTTTCTGCGAAGCCCTCTGGAAGTTTTCTGTTTCATTACAGATGGGTCCCTGGACCAAAACCATTATAACGTTTTAACAGAAAGGAATTTTTGAGTGATTCTTCTTCTGTCCTCTTCAAATTTTTGTCTAGTTTTTTATCATATTTATTTGAAAAATATTTGGATTAACTTTCTATGACCCACGGTATTTACGGTTGCGCGTGTATTTTGTGTACCGTAGATACCGAAGGAGGTGACGGAACCGCGAACTTCGCCGAGCTAGACCCCGACTACTCCGAACCAGGCAAGCAATGTTTGAACTTTTGATATGATGAGTGTTTGGGCATGTTTGCATTATTTTTGTATCATGGCACGTTCATGAGCAATTTCGATGATAGTTTATCTCGTAAGAGTTGAGGCAAATGAGCTTGGTAAATCCATGAGTTGTTGGAAACTTGTTGCATGGCCATGAGTTGGCATGAGTATGGGTAAGATGGCAGTGTTGTAGCATGCCAGGATTATGCCAGATCGTTGACCCGATGTCGACATCAATCGGTCGATTCCGTCCGTCTCCCCTTTCGTACTACCACTGTTTCCGCAAGGAATACGGACAATAAGTTGCAAACCACTTCTGGTACACACCAAATCGAGAGGCGGGATGAAGGTTCCATGGCCCTGGATTAAAGCCTTTCATCCGGTCAGGGGCATGGGTGTTTCGGTTGGGACCGAGAGGGGCACCCTTAGAGCGTATATAAATTTGATCCCATGCTATTCGAGATTGTGATCTCCCCGTCTCAAAGTTTTTCTTAAACGCTGTCTAGGGTGATTCCTGGCAACGTGAGGTATGATGGGTGTGTACTAGCTAGTTGTGTTTCCTCCGAAATACCGTAAACGGAACTAGTCCTTCATGACTACGGAAATCCGTTGGCTGTGGACAATTTTGGTACAAACTCTAGAGAGTCAAAATTCTTGAAATTCATCTTATTCATACCCGAGTACCGTGTTCATCTCATCTGGTCAAGTGTCAGTCTCGGTGAAACAAACTCCTGAGAGCTATTTCAGTATTAAATGTTTATTTCCTGCGAATGGACTAACCCGCTTATTGTCTTGTGATGAATATTTTCCGTGAGCACTATATCTTGTCAGTTATGTATAAGGAATTATAAGCCCTTTCTGCGATGTCGCTCAGACGTCCGACTGCGGCATTGTCATTTACTTTTATTATAAGCCCTTTCTGCGATGTCGCTCGACGTCCGACCATGCAACAATCGTCATTTACTTTTATTATAAGCCCTTTCTGCGATGTCGCTCAGACGTCCGACTGCGGCACTGTCATTTACTTTTATTATAAGCCCTTTCTGCGATGCCGCTCAGACATCCGACTGCGGCATTGTTGTTATTTACTTTCTATGTAAGCCCTTTCTGTGATGTCGCTCCGACGTCCGACTGCGGCACGCATGTATTTTATTTCAATATAAGCCCTTTATGAGGTGTCGCTCGGGCCTCCGGCGTGGCATGTTTTACTTATTGTTCACCCTTGAGGCGCCCGGACACCGATCGGTTTTGAGTTTTGTCTTCTTTGGGTTTTCGAGCGGACTACCGCCGACTCCCTTCTTATTTACTTTGCTACACTGATAAAATTGCACATTGTAAAATTAATCATGTCGCATTCATGCATTCATTTGTTATATCTTTTGTCCGAACTGTCTTGCGAGTACTTTCAAAGTACTCACCGGCTTATTGATTTGGCGGATCTTGTGAAAGCGATCTCATGGATGAAGAGTTCGATAGCGAGTCCGGCGCCTAGAGGAATCCCGGTCAGTCTCGTCGACCCTGGATTAGTCATTGTGATATATCCGCTTCGCTACCCAAATAAATTCATCGAGCCTCACCTCGGACTTCGATGAGCCGCCGATCTGATAGTCTTATTAACCACCCCATTGTGTTATTCCACCAACCACTCATATCTTGAGTCAGTAGTATTTCCACCCCACACCATTGTGTCATATCCGCCATCGTGTATAATTATCGGCGTGTTTGTAATAATTGGTTGGACATCTTCAGTCCAACCCTGTAATATTGTAATGCTACTGGCTTGTTGTATCAAAGTTTTGTCTACCGGTATGATGGATTTTCCTCATATTGGACTTCATAGGTCGGTTGTTCAATAAATATTTTTATTGAAAAACCGGTCGTGACAACAATCATCAAGCGACGCTTGAGGAGGCGGTGGCGGCGGATACAAGTTCGCTGTCCAGAAAAACAATATGGACGCTCGAGGTCAATGTTGGCGTTGAGCCCCCGAGGTCCATGGATGATTCCTCCATGATCTTGATAGAGATCAGAGTTGACGTAGATGAAGGCCCTCGTCCGATCATGACAATCGGAGTCGAAGTGCAGTCCTCGTTTGAGCCAAGGTGACCAGTCGAGCCGACGATGAAGATGTCGTTGTTGCAGTTGATCCGCAGGTGAGCCATTGATCCTTTGTCGATCTCACAGTGGAACTCTCAATGAAAGCACCATTGTCGGTGTCAAAACCGACAGACCTCAGGGTAGGGGGTCCCGAGCTGCGGATCTTGTATCGATGAGTAACAGGAGATGAAGCGGATGGTGTTTACCAGGGTTGGGCCCTCTTGATGGAGGTAAAGCCCTACGTGTTGCTCTTGTTTATATTGATGATGGTGTATCGAGTACGAGTTGATATACCTCGACATCGTGTGTTGTGTATGATTCTAACGATCTAGCATATATCGATCGACTAGCCTGGCCTCGGCTTATATAATGTACCACAGGCCCAGGATAACAAGAGTCCTAGTCGGCTACGTCGATGGAGAGGAGTCCTTGTCTTGATCACAAAGTCTTGTGGAATCTTCCTCGTATATGTCATTGGTTGTCCGAAGAAGCCCATTAGTGAACCGCCATGGGGGTCCTCGTGTTGGGGAATGCAGTATTTCAAAAAAATTACCTACAATCACGCAAGATCTATCTAGGAGATGCATAGAAATGAGCGGGGAGAGTGTGTCCATGTACCCTCGAGACGAAAAAGAAGCGTTTAGTAACACGGTTGATGTAGTCGAGCGTCTTCGTGATCCAACCGATCCAAGTCTGAGCGACGACACCTTCGCGATCAACACACGTTTAGCTCGATGGCGACCCTCAAACTCTTGATCCATTTGAGGCCGAGGAGAGTTCCGTCAAGACGATGGCGTGGTGGCGGTGATGATGAAGTCTGAGCGCAGGACTTCTCCTTAGAACTACTGACGATATGACCGAGGTGTGTAAGCGTGGAGGGGGCACCACACACGGTTAAGACAAACTTGTGTGTTCTAGGGTGCCCCCTGCCCCCGTATATAAAGGAGGGGAGGGTAGGCTGGCCGGCCCTCTTAGACATGACCGAGACACATCTCCGGCCAATAACCAATAGCGAACACGGATGCTCATATTGGTTCCTACATATTCTACAAAGATCTTTATCGGTCAAATCGCATAACAACATACGTTGTTCCCTTGGTCATCGGTATGTTACTTACCCGAGATTCGATCGTCGGTATCATCATACCTAGTTCAATCTCGTTACTGGAAAGTCTCTTTACTCGTTGCGTAATGAATCATCCCGTGACTAACTCATTAGTCACATTGCTTGCAAGGCTTATAGTGATGTACATTACCGAGAGGGCCTAGAGATACCTCTTCGATACATGGAGTGACAAATCCTAATCTCGATCTATGACAACCCAACAAAACACCTTCGGAGACATCTGTAGAGCATCTTTATAATCACCCAGTTATGTTTTGACGTTTGATAGCACAGAAGGTGTTCCTCCGGTATTCGTGAGTTGCATAATCTCATAGTCAGAGGAACATGTATAAGTCATGATGAAAGCAATAGCAATAAAAACTAAACGATAATTATGCTAAGCTAACATATGAGTGTTGTCCATCACATCATTCTCCAATGATGTGATCCCGTTCATCAAATGACAACAGATGTCTATGGTCAGGAAACATAACCATCTTTGATTAACGAGCTAGTCAAGTAGAGGCATACTAGGGACACTCTATTTTGTCTATGTATTCACATATGTACTAAGTTTCCGGTTAATACAATTCCAGCATGAATAATAAACATTTATAAAGATATAAGGAAATGTAAATAACAACTTTATTATTTCCTCTAGGGCATATTTCCTTCAGTCTCCCACTTGCACTAGAGTCAATAATCTAGTTCGCATCGCCATATGATTTAACACCAATAGTTTACATCACCATGTGATTAGTTCACATCACCATGTGACTAATACCCAAAGGACTTTACTAGAGTCAATAATCTAGTTCACATCGCTATGTGATTAAAACCCAAAGAGTACAAAGGTGTGATCATGTTTTCCTTGTGAGAGAATCTTAGTCAATGGGTCTATCAAATTCAGAGCCGTATGTATTTTGCAAATTTTCTATGTCTACAATGCTCTATATGGAGCTACTCTAGCTAATTGCTCCCACTTTCAATATGTATCCAGATTGAGACTCAGAGTCATCCGGATCGGTGTAAAAGCTTGTATCGGCGTAACACTTTACGACGAACTCTTTATCACCTCCATAACCGAGAAATATCTCCTTAGTCTTCTAAGGATAATTTTGACCGCTGTTGTAGGACCTTGAAGTATGTCTAGAGGGGGGGGGTGATTAGACTACTTGACCAATTAAATACTTAGCCTTTTCCCAGTTTTAGAGTTTGGCAGATTTTAGCTATCTTAGGACAAGTCAAGCAATCATCACACAAATCAAGCAAGCATGCAAAGAGTGTATGAGCAGCGGAAACTAAAGCATGCAACTTGCAAGAAAGTAAAGGGAAGGGTTTGGAGGATTCAAACGCAATTGGAGACACGAATGTTTTTGGCATGGTTCCGATAGGTGGTGCTATCGTACCTCCACGTTGATGGAGACTTCAACCCACGAAGGGTAACGGTTGCACGAGTCCACGGAGGGCTCCACCCACGAAGGGTCCACGAAGTAGCAACCTTGTCTATCCCACCATGGTCGTCGCCCACGAAGGACTTGCCTCACTAGCAGTAGATCTTCACGAAGTAGGCGATCTCCTTGCCCTTACAAACTCCTTGGTTCAACTCCACAATCTCGTCGGAGGCTCCCAAGTGACACCTAGCCAATCTAGGAGACACCACTCTCCAAGAAGTAACAAATGGTGCGTTGATAATGAACTCCTTGCTCTTGTGCTTCAAATGATAGTCTCCCCAACACTCAACTCTCTCTCATAGGATTTGGATCTGGTGGAAAGAAGATTTGAGTGGAAAGCAACTTGGGGAAGGCTAGAGATCAAGATTCATATGGTAGGAATGGAATATCTTGGTCTCAACAGATGAGTAGGTGGCTCTCTCTCAGAAATGGTAAGTTGGAAGTGTAGGTTTGTTCTGATGGCTCTCTCCACGAATGAAGAGGAGGTGGAGGGGTATATATAGCCTCCACACAAAATCTAACCGTTACACACAATTTACCAATCTCGGTGGGACCGAATCAACAAACTCGGTCAGACCGATTTTAGTAAACCTAGTGACCGTTAGGGTTTTCGGTGGGACTAACTTGCATCTCGGTAGGACCGATATGGTTAGGGTTAGGGCATAGCGTAATCTCGGTGAGACCGATTACACAAACTCGGTGAGACCGATTTTGGTAATTAGCTAACCAGAGAGTTGGTCAGGTAAACTCGGTGGGACCGATTCGCTCTTTCGGTGAGACCGAAACGTTACGAAAGGGAAACAGAAAGTTTACATTGCAATCTCGGTGGGACCGATCCACTCTTTCGGTGAGACCGAAAAGTTACGAAAAGGAAATAGAGAGATTACAATCCCATCTCGGTGAGGCCGAGATCCCTATCGGTAAAACCGATTTGCCTAGGGTTTGTGGCAGTGGCTATGACATTTGGAATCGGTGGCGCCAGATAGGAAGAATCGGTGAGACCGATTTTGGCTTTAGGTTTAGGTCATATGTGGATGTGAGAAAGTAGCTGAGGGTTTTGGAGCATATCACTAAGCACATGAAGCAAGAGGCTCATTAAGCAACACCTCATCCCTCCTTGATAGTATTGGCTTTTCCTATAGACTCAGCATGATCTTGAATCACTAAAATATAAAATGAAGAGTCTTGAGCTTTTGAGCTTGAGCCAATCCTTTGTCATTAGCATTTTGAGGGATCCACTTTCATCATCCATGCCATGCCATTCATTGAGCTTTCTGAAATGTTCATCTTGGAATAGCATTAGCTCAATGAGCTATATGTTGTTATGAATTACCAAAACCACCTAGGATAGTTGCACTTTCAATCTCCCCTTTTGGTAATTGATGACAACATATAGATCAAAACTTCGACAAATGATAATAAGATTGAAAAACATCGTCGCTTTGAGAAGTATGTGATAAGCAAGAGCTCCCCTAAATTTGTGCATAGTTTACGATTTGCTTTGGACTGCAAATGCACAAAGAATTAGGCTCATGGGTTACTCTTCCATGTCACATACATCTTGGTGGAGCGCTCAAAATGATCTGGATTGAATACATGCACTCATCACCAAGCACAGTGAATGATCACATAGGATAGATAAGATAATATCATCAAACATGCATAAGTGTAGCTTATGATCAAACACATGATCATCAATGTCTCACAAACATAGTATCTCAAGCAATCAAAAGCAAACAAGTTTAAAACCACCAAATCAATAGAGAACAAAAGCAACACACTCTCTCTCTCGAAGCCTATGATCTATACATTTTTCTCCCCCTTTGGCAACAAGTTACCAAAAGTTCATAGAAAATGCATAGTGCTAGATCGAATCTCAGGCTTGATCTTCAGGTGGTGGTGTCCGGATAGCACCGAGGACGAAGGCTTCAGTTGAAGTAGATGGAGCTGGAGCTGGTGTAGGTGCTGGAGCTGCTGCAGATGAAGTGGCTCTGGTGTCAGGAACTGGCACAGCAGATGTCATCGTGTAGTTGCTGTTTTTCCCTTCCACTCCTGCATGTCATCGTGTAGTTGCTCCACAGCAGACTGAATCTCACTTACTTTCACATCTAAGTCATAGAACTTTTGTTCCATGATTCTTTCCTAGCTCTCCTGATTTTGAGTGAGGGTGGCCAATCCCGTCTCAATCCTCAGTGTTGATGCTATTAAGTATCCAAGCTGCTCCTGCTTGTTCTTCAAGAAATACTCAGATGCCTCCTCTTGAGTTGGCATCCTGGCAGCCTTCTCCTTCCTTGCCTTCTCCTTCTTCTCTTGTGCTTGAACTGACGATGGATCATTCTCATTCATGACAACCTCATTGTCCTCAAAGTCTGGATAAAGTGGAAAATGTTTTTATCCAATAGATATTTGCTGTGCCCATCTTTGAGTTAATCAACTCCACGGATCGAGGGGCATATCCACAACTTCTCTTCTGGTCTGCTGCAGTCCTCTTAATGGTTTCAACCATAAGGCTCATGACTTTGAATTTCTGTGGCACATCAAACAAATGCAACATGTTGAGTGCGTGCCCTCTAATCATGTTGTGGTCACCAGACTTAGGCAATAGAGTATGCCTTAAGATGCAGTTGATAGTTGGCAGCCCTGACAGAAGGAAGTGGACTGATCCAAACTTATGAGTCTCAATGGCTGTGTCTGGGATCTCCTTGTACATGTGTGCCATGGAATTGTGGTCCATTTTCTTCTTGGCATATACATCCAGGTCATCTTCATTCTCCTTTGGGGCATTTATCAGCTTTGCCCACTCCTCAACAGTTGACTGGTACCTTGTACCTTCAGACATCCACACTATCCTGCCATCTGGATAAAAGTGTGCTGTGGAGTAGAACTGCATGATAAGTTCATCGTTCCAGTTGGTGAGCTTTTGCCCAACGAAGTCTGCAACTCCAACAGCAACAAAACTGTCTTGCACTCCAGGATAGTGCTCTACATTTTCTTTCATGTAGGTACAGTCGACCCACCTCATATCACACACTATGGGCTTCTTATCCAGCAGAATAGTCTCATAAAAGTCCTGCTGTTCCTTGGTGTGGAACCTGTAGTCCACAGCAGTTCTTCTCCTTGTGGCATATGGATCTGTCATCCTCCATAGCCTCAACACATTGTCTCTTCTGATCTTCATGTCCTCAGCCACAGGATGGGCATCATTGTGGTCTGGTATCTTTGGCTTGAGCTTCCTCAGAACTTGTCCATCTTCATCTTCTTCATCAGCAACCTCAGGCACTGGGGCCTTGTTCTTCTTAGCAGCTGGAATACTCCTGGTATTCCTCTTTGGTGCAGACTTGGCCTTGGGGCCAGCTTTGGGTGCTACCTTGGGCTTAGATGTGGCAGCCCCTGTTCTTATAGCATCACCCATAAGCTTTGGTGCCTTGGGTGCTGGTGCAGCAATCTCTTCTTCCTCTTCCATCATGGAAGGCTTCCCAATAACTCTGACTGTGGTCTTCTTGACCCTTTCTTTCCTTTTCTTTCCTTCAGCAAAGGTGGCTCTTTGGGATCAGGCTTTTCAGAATTTGAGTTGATGCTCGACCTTTGGCATAGGTGTCCTCTTGGCAGGAACCTTCCTATTGAGTCCAGGCTTTGTGCTATGTCTTTGAGCCATACTCCTTTTGAGCCTTTGCCTTCTTGGAGGTTGCCTCATCCTCTTCTGCCCTATAATCCTCATCTTCAGAATCTGAGGTTTTCTTCTTCCTTTGCCTGGTGGCAGCTTTAGGCAAATTGCTTGGGGTCCTCCTGCTGCCTTCATCTGAAGAGCTAGAGGGACTAGTGCCCTCACTCATGTTCACCTGCTCCTCTGACCTGTTCTGACTGTCACTCTAGTCTGACATGCTGCAAACACTGACTGCTGACCACGTGAAGAGTAATAGATGAGGTAGAGTGGATGAGCATCACAAAACGCAGAGATTTTTGCAAAGAATGACTCAAAAATTCAGTTTTAGTTTTCCTGAAAGCATTTCGGATCAACCGATTTTCAAACTCGGTGATACCGAAGCAGTTTTGGAACCTAAACTGATGAACTCGGTCAGACCGAGTCACAGTTCGGTGGCACCGAGACTGCTAGGGTTTCACAAAGTCCTAAAATCGGTCTCACCGATTAGCAATTCTCGGTCAGACCGAGTCTCACTAGTGCAATGGCATAAGCCAAATCGGTGGGACCGAGTTTTTCAACTTGGTGGGTCCGAGATGGTTTCGGCGGAAACCTAACCTTAAATTTTTCGAATAAAAACTATTCTAAGGATTGCATTGACTGGATAGGAGTGTTTCAATCGTGGCAAGAATCAATAAGAACACAATGTCTGAGAATCGGACGAGGAAAGCACGTGATCCGATCCATACCCTAGTTGGCGGAGACTCGCTTCTGGCGGCAACGGCGAGGTTGAATTCCGTTGACGGCGGCGGAGACCAGCGATCGGAGGCGGTGGCGGCGAGGAGGCGATCCTAAGACCACGGAGGCAGAGCGAGCTATTGCAGGCGAAGAGGTTCGAGAAATTTCAAATTTTGCCCGTGACTATATATAGCCCGACCACTGCCGGTGTGACCGAGTGGAACAACTTCGGTGGCACCGAGATGCAAAACGTGTACAGATTATTGTAACTCGGTGTGACCGAAGAGTTCAAATCGGTTGCACCGAGATTGAAAACCTAGATCGACTTAGTGATCTCGGTAAGACCGAAATGGAGGAATCGGTCGGACCGAGAATCACAAAGAAGTTTTGGAAGTTTAAGTCTATGATGAATCGGGGACTCGAGTGCTCCTCACACGAGTGGTTCGAATCTGACTTGATCAAATTTTGTGATGTAGCATGAATAGAGTTTGAGATGAGAAAAGCATAGATAGCTAGAGAAGGTTCTTAGGAATTCTTGTCCATCCACTTGGCCAAAGAAAAAGAAGCTAATCAATCAAAACAACAAGTGGATGTCCTCGAATGAGTAAAGTATGCAACCAACATGCTCACACAATAAGATGGCAAATGAAATATGTGGCAAAGCATGCACAACCAATTCTAGCATCTATCAAACAATTGGCGATGACTAGGTCATCTATATATGAGTATATTGACTTAGGAGTCAAATGATAGACATTTGATCATAGGTCATACTCATCGTTTAAGCTCAAGTGGGGTTACCACTTTTACATAAAGCATTTATGTGTTCACATCATTAGAGTTGCTTTGACTCAATTCTTAGAGTTAAGCTCCCCCTAGATGTGAGATCCCCCCTAAGAGGGATGATCTAACCTTGGGTTTTGTCGATGATGACTTCATGTAGGTGTTGAAGATGTGGATGCTCAATGTTGATGTAGATATTTTTGGAGCAATCCTTTGGAGTGAGTTGCACTTTCAATACCTACATGGGTTAGTCCCACAAGGAACAAACAAGTATATCCATAGACATAGAGTGATGCACACACAGAATGATGTCCATGAAATCATTAGGTTACCTTGTCCCTTGCCTTACCAACATGAGGGTTTGTGACTCCTTGAACTAGTGCAAGATATGGAAGTTGATTGCACTTTTCCTTGCCATAATGATATGAGTGAAATATGTTGGCGGAGTCACCCTCAAGAACTCTCTAGCTCTTCTTCTTTGGGATCCACATCATCTTGATGGGAATCCTTGGAGTTGTAGTTGTACTTGATGAGGTAGAACTTGACGTAGTCTTGGGAATCCACTTGACCGAGACCTTATGTGCCTCTTCAAATGCATCAATCTCTTCTTGAAGCTTGTCCTTGCCTTTGTTCTTGTTGTCTTGTGGTGGAAGATCATCTTGTGCTTGTGTTCCCTTGAAGGAAGTAGGATCATACTTCTCTTGTTGAGGAACAAACTTCGTCTTGGGGTATTGATCTTCTTCCCACTCAACTCCATTGGCATTGAACTTTCGTTCAAAACCAACACCTTGATTCTTCCGGTGCCTTCCTTGCTTGCGTACAATTTCCTCGAATTGCTTACTCCTGGCAAGGCTCTTGTATACACCTTTCTCTATAATTCCCTTCAATAAGCTATTTTCTTGCTCAAGTGTAACTTGGCTAATAGAATCATTAGTGGAATCAAGAGAACTACTAGAAGCAACAATATTGGATTTGACATTATTATTGTTACTACTAGAGGAAGAATCTTTCTTGATCTTGTTACTAGACTTGACTTGAGGCATGTAAGTAGATAAGAGTAAACGCTTGGCAATGTAAGAAGAACTTTTCTTACAGAGATCATCATTGATTGCTTTTAAGAACTCATTCTCTTGCTCAAGATTGATCTTTTCAAAGCGTAACTTCTCATGAGCCCTTAAAAGTTCTCAATGATCCTTGAAGATAGTTTCATGACCTAACTTAAGAGAGTTTAGTTCTTTAGTTAGACGCTCAATCTTCTCCTTATCATTGTCATTCGTTTTATCTTGATTAGCATGATTAATTGACGTTTCATCATAGTAGTCATCACTAGAGTTGTCAACAAGTAAATCATCATCCATAAGCAAGTCATCTTCATCACTATTGAAATCAACATACTCAGGATGTGTTACATTTGGACCTTTGGCCAAGAAGCATCTTCCAATTCCTTCATTTGGTGATTCAAATATGTCGTAGGAGTTGGTTGACACAAGTGCTAGACCGGAAACACCTTCATCTTGAGTATATTCGGAGTCGGAGTGATAGCTTCTCTCGGAGTGATTGTCGAGTCGGAGCGGATACCCATTCACCAACATGAGCTTGATGTCTTCGTTTTATGTAGCTCTTTGATGACCTGTCCTTCCTTTCCGAATCCTTGCTTCTCCGTGAGGGTCTTCATTCATAAAGATCATCTCTACTCCTCCTCTCTCTTGGTGGTGATTCTTCTTTTCTACTTCTTCTTTTTGGAGAGTCTTCTCTTCTTTTGTAGGGTGTTGTACACTCATTGGAATAGTGTCCGGGTCTCCCACAATTGTAGCAATTTCGCTCTCGACTAGAAGATCTTTTGTCATTGTAAGACCTTGACTTGGAGCTTCTTTCTTTGCTTCTACTCTTGTAGAATTTGTTGAAGTTCTTCACCATTAAGCTCAATTCTTCATTGAAGGTGTGTTTCTCACTTGATGATGTGGGGGCATCACTTGAGACTTTGTAAGCACCACTTGACTTGTTGTGAAGTTCCTCCTCCTTATCCTTAAGTGACATCTCATGAGCAACAATTCTTCCAATGACTTCCGTTGGCTTGAGATCTTTGTAGTTTGGCATCATTTGAATCAATGTGCACACGATATCATACTTTCCATCCAATGCTCTTAGGATCTTCTTGATGATGAATCTATCAGTCATCTCTTCACTCCCTAAGCCGGCAATCTCATTTGTGATAAGTGCAAGCCTAGAGTACATTTCAGCGACACCTTTACCATCCTTCATTTTGAACTTGTCAAGCTGACTTTGGAGCACATCCAACTTGGATTCCTTAACGGATTTGGTACCTTCATGCATATCAATCAAACTATCCCAAATTTCCTTTGCATTCTCAAGATGGCTGATTTTGTTGAATTCTTCGGGGCACAATCCGTTGAAGATGATATCACAAGCTTGAGCGTTGTATTGCAGCATCTTCAATTCTTCCGCATTAGCTTCACGGTTCGGCTCTCTCCCATCAAAGAATTCACTTTGCAAGCCAATACAAATAATTGCCCAAACGGCGGGGTTATGCCGAGAATATGCATTTTCATCTTATGCTTCCAACTAGCAAAATTAGTACCATTAAAGTAAGGACCTCTACGGTGATAATTTCCCTCGCTAGACGCCACACTCTCCTAGGTTGTGAAACCAAGGCTATGACCACCAAAAGCTATGGAAATCAAAGCAAATGGAGACCAAGCTCTGATACCACTTGTAGGACCTTGAAGTATGTCTAGAGGGGGGTGATTAGACTACTTGACCAATTAAATACAGAGCGTGCTCCCTGCCGCCGACGGGCCCGTGCCGCCCCGTTCCATCGAGCTCGCCCTAAGCAACCAAACCCCGACGCGTTTAGCACCTAAACGAAACCAGGGAACCCCCACGACGACGCTCAACCTCTGAACCTCCCCGATCAACGCCCTACGCCGCCGTAAACTTCGCCGGAGAACCCCGTTCTCGGCAACCACCTCGGGCCGGCTATATATAGCACCCCCGAGCGCGCTCTCGCCCCCGCACACCTCCACCACCTCTCTAGTCCACGCCAAGCCCTGGAAGGGCCTCGAGAGCTCTCTTTCCACGACTCGGCCGCTCCGTTCCGCCTCGGCCTCCACCTCGATTCACTCCGGTGAGGTCATCCCCGGCCCCCAAATTCCGTCAGCTACCCTCTCATGCTACCACGGGTCTAACCCCCTCCTCAATTCCTCCTCCGCAGCACTCTCCGACGAGGCCCACGACCACCCGAACTGCCGTCCGCCGGAGCAAGTGTTCCCGTCGACGTGGTACTCCCCGGCGACCACCTCCACCTCCCACAGGCGCGGAATGGCGCCCTGAACACGGAGGTACCCTCCGATCTCCCTGCCTCGCCGTGGATCGCCGCCGGCGACCACCGCGGCTCTCGGGCACCGACGAGCCCCGTCTCCCTCGTTTGAAATTTCAAACCTGACGGGTGGGACCCGCCCGTCAGCCTCTCTTTTGTTTTTTTTTGAATCGTTTTCTGAAAGCATACTTTGACAAATACGCTTCCACTCTGAACCGTTTTTCTGGACTTTTCTGCAAAGCCCCCTGGAAGTTTTCTGTTTCATTACAGATGGGTCCCTGGACCAAAACCCTTATAACGTTTTAACAGAAAGGAATTTTTGAGTGATTCTCCTTCTGTCCTCTTCAAATTTTTGTCTAGTTTTTTATCATATTTATTTGAAAAATATTTGGATTAACTTTCTGTGACCCACGGTATTTACGGTAGCGCGTGTATTTTGTGTACCGTAGATACCGAAGGAGGTGACGGAACCGCGAACTTCGCCGAGCTAGACCCCGACTACTCCGAACCAGGCAAGCAATGTTTGAACTTTTGATATGATGAGTGTTTGGGCATGTTTGCATTATTTTTGTATCATGGCACGTTCATGAGCAATTTCTATGATAGTTTATCTCGTAAGAGTTGAGGCAAATGAGCTTGGTAAATCAATGAGTTGTTGGAAACTTGTTGCACGGCCATGAGTTGGCATGAGTATGGGTAAGATGGCAGTGTTGTAGCATGCGGGCTTATGCGGATCGTTGACCCGATGTCGACATCAATCGATCGATTCCGTCCGTCTCCCCTTTCGTATTACCACTGTTTCCCGCAAGGGATACGGCTTAGTAAGTTGCAAACCACTTCTGGTACACACCAAATCGAGAGGCTGGATGAAGGTTCCATGGCCTGGATTAAAGCCTTTCATCCGGTCAGGGGCATGGGTGTTTCGGTTGGGACCAAGAGGGGCACCCTTAGAGCTGGCAGATATAAATTTGATCCCATGCTATTCGAGATTGTGATCTCCCCGTCTCAAAGTTTTTCTTAAACGCTGTCTAGGGTGATTCCTGGCAACGTGAGGTATGATGGGTGTGTACTAGCTAGTTGTGTTTCCTCCGAAATACCGTAAACGGAACTAGTCCTTCGTGACTACGGAAATCCGTTGGCTGTGGACAATTTTGGTACAAACTCTGCAGAGTCAAAATTCTTGAAATTCATCTTATTCATACCCGAGTACCGTGTTCATCTCATCTGGTCAAGTGTCAGTCTCGGTGACACAAACTCCTGAGAGCTATTTCAGTATTAAATGTTTATTTCCTGCGAATGGACTAACCCGCTTATTGTCTTGTGATGAATATTTTCCGTGAGCACTATATCTTGTCAGTTATGAATAATGAATTATAAGCCCTTTCTGCGATGTCGCTCAGACGTCCGACTGCGACATTGTCATTTACTTTTATTATAAGCCCTTTCTGCGATGTCGCTCAGACGTCCGACCGCGGCACTGTCATTTACTTTTATTATAAGCCCTTTCTGCGATGTCGCTCAGACGTCCGATGCGATAATTGTCATTTACTTTTATTATAAGCCCTTTTGCGATGCCGCTCGGACATCCATTGCGGCATTGTTGTTATTTACTTTCTATGTAAGCCCTTTCTGTGATGTCGCTCCGACGTCCGACTGCGGCACGCATGTATTTTATTTCAATATAAGCCCTTTATGAGGTGTCGCTCAGACGCCCGACTGTGGCATGTTTTACTTATTGTTCACCCTTCGAGGCGTCGCTTCAGACACCCGATCGGTTTTGAGTTTTGTCTTCTTTGGGTTTTCGAGCGGACTACCGCCGACTCCCTTCTTATTTACTTTGCTACACTGATAAAATTGCACATTGTAAAAATTAATCATGTCGCATTCATGCATTAATTTGTTATATCTTTTGTCCGAACTGTCTTGCGAGTACTTTCAAAGTACTCACCTGGCTTGTTGATTTGGCGGATCTTGTGAAGGCAATCTCATGGATGAAGAGTTCGATAGCGAGTCCGGCGCCTAGAGGAATCGGTCGGTCTCGTCGACCCTGGATTAGTCATTGTGATATATCCGCTTCCGCTACCCAAATAAATTCATCGAGCCTCACCTCGACGCCGATGAGCCGCCCGATCTGATAGTCTTATTAACCACCCCATTGTGTTATTCCACCAACCACTCATATCTTGAGTCAGTAGTATTTCCACCCCACACCATTGTGTCATATCCGCCATCGTGTATAATTATCGGCGTGTTTGTAATAATTGGTTGGACATCTTCAGTCCGACCCTGTAATATTGTAATGCTACTGGCTTGTTGTATCAAAGTTTTGTCTACCGGTATGATGGATTTTCCTCATATTGGACTTCATAGGTCGGTTGTTCAATAAATATTTTTATTGAAAAACCGGTCGTGACAGCAATCATCAAAGCGACGCTTGAGGAGGCGGTGGCGGCGGATACAAGTTCGCTGTCCAGAAAAACAATATGGACGCTCGAGGTCAATGTTGGCGTTGAGCCCCCGAGGTCCATGGATGATTCCTCCATGATCTTGATAGAGATCAGAGTTGACGTAGATGAAGTCCCTCGTCCGATCATGACAATCGGAGTCGGAGTGCAGTCCTCGTTTGAGCCAAGGTGACCAGTCGAGCCGACGATGAAGATGTCGTTGTCGCAGTTGATCCGCAGGTGAGCCATTGATCCTTTGTCGATCTCACAGTGGAACTCTCAATGAAAGCACCATTGTCGGTGTCAAAACCGACAGACCTCAGGGTAGGGGGTCCCGAGCTGCGGATCTTGTATCGATGAGTAACAGGAGATGAAGCAGATGGTGTTTACCCAGGGTTGGGCCCTCTTGATGGAGGTAAAGCCCTACGTGTTGCTCTTGTTTATATTGATGATGGTGTATCGAGTACAGAGTTGATATACCTCGACATCGTGTGTTGTGTATGATTCTAACGATCTAGCATATATCGATCGACTAGCCTGGCCTCGGCTTATATAATGTACCACAGGCCCAGGATAACAAGAGTCCTAGTCGGCTACGTCGATGGAGAGGAGTCCTTGTCTTGATCACAAAGTCTTGTGGAATCTTCCTCGTATATGTCATTGGTTGTCCGAAGAAGCCCATTAGTGAACCGCCATGGGGGTCCTCGTGTTGGGGAATGCAGTATTTCAAAAAAATTACCTACAATCACGCAAGATCTATCTAGGAGATGCATAGAAATGAGCGGGGAGAGTGTGTCCATGTACCCTCGTAGACCGAAAGCAGAAGCGTTTAGTAACACGGTTGATGTAGTCGAACGTCTTCGTGATCCAACCGATCCAAGTACTGAACGTACGACACCTTCGCGATCAACACACGTTTAGCTCGATGACGACCCTCAAACTCTTGATCCATTTGAGGCCGAGGGAGAGTTCCGTCAGCACGATGGCGTGGTGACGGTGATGATGAAGTTACAGGCACAGGACTTCTCCTTAGAACTACGACGATATGACCGAGGTGTGTATCGTGGAGGGGGCACCACACGGTTAAGACAAACTTGTGTGTTCTAGGGTGCCCCTGCCCCGTATATAAAGGAGGGAGGGTAGGCTGGCGGCCCTCCTAGACATGACCGAGACACATCTCCGGCCAATAACCAATAGCGAACCTGGATGCTCATATTGGTTCCTACATATTCTACAAAGATCTTTATCGGTCAAATCGCATAACAACATCGTTGTTCCCTTGGTCATCGGTATGTTACTTACCCGAGATTCGATCGTCGGTATCATCATACCTAGTTCAATCTCGTTACTGGAAAGTCTCTTTACTCGTTGCGTAATGCATCATCCCGTGACTAACTCATTAGTCACATTGCTTGCAAGGCTTATAGTGATGTACATTACCGAGAGGGCCTAGAGATACCTCTTCGATACATGGAGTGACAAATCCTAATCTCGATCTATGACAACCCAACAAAACTCCTTCGGAGACATCTGTAGAGCATCTTTATAATCACCCAGTTATGTTTTGACGTTTGATAGCACAGAAGGTGTTCCTCCGGTATTCGTGAGTTGCATAATCTCATAGTCAGAGGAACATGTATAAGTCATGATGAAAGTAATAGCAATAAAACTAAATGATAATTATGCTAAGCTAACATATGAGTGTTGTCCATCACATCATTCTCCAATGATGTGATCCCGTTCATCAAATGACAACAGATGTCTATGGTCAGGAAACATAACCATCTTTGATTAACGAGCTAGTCAAGTAGAGGCATACTAGGGACACTCTATTTTGTCTATGTATTCACACATGTACTAAGTTTCCGGTTAATACAATTCCAGCATGAATAACAAACATTTATAAAGATATAAGGAAATGTAAATAACAACTTTATTATTTCCTCTAGGGCATATTTCCTTCAGTCTCCCACTTGCACTGGAGTCAATAATCTAGTTCGCATCGCCATATGATTTAACACCAATAGTTTACATCACCATGTGATTAGTTCACATCACCATGTGACTAATACCCGAAGGACTTTACTAGAGTCAATAATCTAGTTCACATCTCTATGTGATTAAAACCCAAAGAGTACAAAGGTGTGATCATGTTTTCCTTGTGAGAGAATCTTAGTCAATGGGTCTATCAAATTCAGAGCCGTATGTATTTTGCAAATTTTCTATGTCTACAATGCTCTATATGGAGCTACTCTAGCTAATTGCTCCCACTTTCAATATGTATCCAGATTGAGACTCAGAGTCATCCGGATCGGTGTAAAAGCTTGTATCGGCGTAACACTTTACGACGAACTCTTTATCACCTCCATAACCGAGAAATATCTCCTTAGTCTTCTAAGGATAATTTTGACCGCTGTTGTAGGACCTTGAAGTATGTCTAGAGGGGGGTGATTAGACTACTTGACCAATTAAATACTTAGCCTTTTCCCAGTTTTAGAGTTTGGCAGATTTTAGCTATCTTAGGACAAGTCAAGCAATCATCACACAAATCAAGCAAGCATGCAAAGAGTGTATGAGCAGCGGAAATTAAAGCATGCAACTTGCAAGAAAGTAAAGGGAAGGGTTTGGAGGATTCAAACGCAATTGGAGACACGAATGTTTTTGGCATGGTTCCGATAGGTGGTGCTATCGTACCTCCACGTTGATGGAGACTTCAACCCACGAAGGGTAGCAGTTCTTGCGAGTCCACGGAGGCTCCACCCACGAAGGGTCCACGAAGTAGCAACCTTGTCTATCCCACCATGGTCGTCGCCCACGAAGGACTTGCCTCACTAGCAGTAGATCTTCACGAAGTAGGCGATCTCCTTGCCCTTACAAACTCCTTGGTTCAACTCCACAATCTCGTCGGAGGCTCCCAAGTGACACCTAGCCAATCTAGGAGACACCACTCTCCAAGAAGTAACAAATGGTGCGTTGATAATGAACTCCTTGCTCTTGTGCTTCAAATGATAGTCTCCCCAACACTCAACTCTCTCTCATAGGATTTGGATCTGGTGGAAAGAAGATTTGAGTGGAAAGCAACTTGGGGAAGGCTAGAGATCAAGATTCATATGGTAGGAATGGAATATCTTGGTCTCAACACATGAGTAGGTGGCTCTCTCTCAGAAATGGTAAGTTGGAAGTGTAGGTTTGTTCTGATGGCTCTCTCCACGAATGAAGAGGAGGTGGAGGGGTATATATAGCCTCCACACAAAATCTAACCGTTACACACAATTTACCAATCTCGGTGGGACCGAATCAACAAACTCGGTCAGACCGATTTTAGTAAACCTAGTGACCGTTAGGATTTTCGGTGGGACTGACTTGCATCTCGGTAGGACCGATATGGTTAGGGTTAGGGCATAGCGTAATCTCGGTGAGACCGATTACACAAACTCGGTGAGACCGATTTTGGTAATTAGCTAACCAGAGAGTTGGTCAGGTAAACTCGGCGGGACCGATTCGCTCTTTTGGTGAGACCGAAACGTTACGAAAGGGAAACAGAATGTTTACATTGCAATCTCGGTGGGACCGATCCACTCTTTCGGTGAGACCGAAAAGTTACGAAAAGGAAATAGAGAGATTACAATCCCATCTCGGTGAGGCCGAGATCCCTATCGGTAGAACCGATTTTCCTAGGGTTTGTGGCAGTGGCTATGACATTTGGAATCGGTGGCGCCAGATAGGAAGAATCGGTGAGACCGATTTTGGCTTTAGGTTTAGGTCATATGTGGATGTGAGAAAGTAGCTGAGGGTTTTGGAGCATATCACTAAGCACATGAAGCAAGAGGCTCATTAAGCAACACCTCATCCCTCCTTGATAGTATTGGCTTTTCCTATAGACTCAGCATGATCTTGAATCACTAAAATATAAAATGAAGAGTCTTGAGCTTTTGAGCTTGAGCCAATCCTTTGTCATTAGCATTTTGAGGGATCCACTTTCATCATCCATGCCATGCCATTCATTGAGCTTTCCTGAAATGTTCATCTTGGAATAGCATTAGCTCAATGAGCTATATGTTGTTATGAATTACCAAAACCACCTAGGGATAGTTGCACTTTCAATCTCCCCCTTTTTGGTAATTGATGACAACATATAGATCAAAGCTTCGACAAATGATAATAAGATTGAAAAACATCGTCGCTTTGAGAAGTATGTGATAAGCAAGAGCTCCCCCTAAATTTGTGCATAGTTTACGATTTGCTTTGGACTGCAAATGCACAAAGAATTAGGCTCATGGGTTACTCTTCCATGTCACATACATCTCGGTGGAGCGCTCAAAATGATACGGATTGAATACATGCACTCATCACCAAGCACAGTGAATGATCACATAGGATAGATAAGATAATATCATCAAACATGCATAAGTGTAGCTTATGATCAAACACATGATCATCAATGTCTCACAAGCATAGTATCTCAAGCAATCAAAAGCAAACAAGTTTAAAACCACCAAATCAAGAGAGAACAAAAGCAACACTCTCTCTCTCGAAGCCTATGATCTATACATTTTCTCCCCTTTGGCAACAAGTTACCAAAAGTTCATAGAAAATGCATAGTGCTAGATCGAATCTCAGGCTTGATCTTGGTGGTGGTGTCCGGATAGCACCGGGGACGAAGGCTTCATTGAAGTAGATGGAGCTGGAGCTGGTGTAGGTCTTTGGAGCTGCTGCAGATGAAGTGGCTCGTGTCGAGGCTGCGCGCATGCAGATGTCATCGTGTAGTTGCTGTTTTGCCCTTCCTCTCCTGCATGTCATCGTGTAGTTGCTCCACAGCAGACTGAATCTCACTTACTTTCACATCTAAGTCATAGAACTTTTGTTCCATGATTCTTTCCAAGCTCTCCTGATTTTGAGTGAGGGTGGCCAATCCCGTCTCAATCCTCAGTGTTGATGCTATTAAGTATCCAAGCTGCTCCTGCTTGTTCTTCAAGAAATACTCAGATGCCTCCTCTTGAGTTGGCATCTGGCAGCCTTCTCCTTCCTTGCCTTCTCCTTCTTCTCTTGTGCTTGAGGCGGCGATGGATCATTCTCATTCATGACAACCTCATTGTCCTCAAAGTCCGGATAAAGTGGAAAATGTTCTTTATCCAATAGATATTTGCTGTGCCCATCTTTGAGTTAATCAACTCACGGATCGAGGGGCATATCCACAACTTCTCTTCAGTCTGCTGCAGTCCTCTTAATGGTTTCAACCATAAGGCTCATGACTTTGAATTTCGTGGCACATCAAACAAATGCAACATGTTGAGTGCGTGCCCTTTAATCATGTTGTGGTCACCGGACTTAGGCAATAGAGTATGCCTTAAGATGCAGTTGATAGTTGGCAGCCTGAGCGGAAGGAAGTGGACTGATCCAAACTTATGAGTCTCAATGGCTGTGTCAGGATCTCCTTGTACATGTGTGCCATGGAATTGTGGTCCATTTTCTTCTTGGCATATACATCCGGTCATCTTCATTCTCCTTTGGGGCATTTATCAGCTTTGCCCACTCCTCAACAGTTGGTGGTACCTTGTACCTTGAGACATCCACACTATCCTGCCATCTGGATAAAAGTGTCTTTGTGGAGTAGAACTGCATGATAAGTTCATCGTTCCAGTTGGTGAGCTTTTGCCCAACGAAGTCTGCAACTCCAACAACAACAAAACTGTCTTGCACTCGAGGATAGTGCTCTACATTTTCTTTCATGTAGGTCCGATCGACCCACCTCATATCACACACTATGGGCTTCTTATCCAGAGAATAGTCTCATAAAAGTCCTCTTTGTTCCTTGGTGTGGAACCCGTAGTCCATGTAGTTCTTCTCCTTGTGGCATATGGATCTGTCATCCTCCATAGCCTCAACACATTGTCTCTTCTGATCTTCATGTCCTCAGCCACAGGATGGGCATCATTGTGGTCTGGTATCTTTGGCTTGAGCTTCCTCAGAACTTGTCCATCTTCATCTTCTTCATCATCAGCAACCTCGAGCCTTTGGGGCCTTGTTCTTCTCAGCGGTGGAATACTCTGGTATTCCTCTTTGGTGAACTTGGCCTTGGGGCCAGCTTTGGGTGCTACCTTGGGCTTAGATGTGGCAGCCCTGTTCTTATAGCATCACCCATAAGCTTTGGTGCCTTGGGTCTTTGGTGCAGCAATCTCTTCTTCCTCTTCCATCATGGAAGGCTTCCCAATAACTCGATTGTGGTCTTCTTGACCCTTTCTTTCCTTTTCTTTCCTTCAGCAGAATGGCTCTTTGGGATCAGGCTTTTCAGGAATTTGAGTTGATGCTCGACCTTTGGCATAGGTGTCCTCTTGGCAGGAACCTTCCTATTGAGTCCAGGCTTTGTGCTATGTCTTTGAGCCATACTCCTTTTGAGCACTTGCCTTCTTGGAGGTTGCCTCATCCTCTTCGCCCTATAATCCTCATCTTGAATCTGAGGTTTTCTTCTTCCTTTGCTGGTGGCAGCTTTAGGCAAATTGCTTGGGGTCCTCCTGCTGCCTTCATCTGAAGAGCTAGAGGGACTAGTGCCCTCACTCATGTTCACCTGCTCCTCTGACCTATTCTGACTGTCACTCTAGTCTGACATGCTGCAAACACTTGATTGCTGACCTGTGAAGAGTAATAGATGAGGTAGAGTGGATGAGCATCACAAAATGCAGAGATTTTTGCAAAGAATGACTCAAAAATTCAGTTTTAGTTTTGCACAGAAAGCATTTCGGATCAACCGATTTTCAAACTCGGTGATACCGAAGCAGTTTTGGAACCTAAAGCGATGAACTCGGTCGAGACCGAGTCACAGTTCGTGGCACCGAGACTGCTAGGGTTTCTAAAGTCCTAAAATCGGTCTCACCGATTAGCAATTCTCGGTCAGACCGAGTCTCACTAGTGCAATGGCATAAGCCAAATCGGTGGGACCGAGTTTTTCAACTTGGTGGGTCCGGGATGGTTTCGGCGGAAACCTAACCTTAAATTTTTCGAATAAAAACTATTCTAAGGATTGCATTGACTGGATAGGAGTGTTTCAATCGTGGCAAGAATCAATAAGAACACAATGTGCTGAGAATCGGACGAGGAAAGCACTGTGATCCAGTCCATACCCTAGTTCGGCGGAGACTCGCTTCTGGCGGCAATGGCGGGTTGAATTCCGTTGTGGCGGAGACCGGCGATCGGAGGCGGCTGGCGGACGAGGCGATCCTAAGACCACGGAGGCAGAGCGAGCTATTGCAGGCGAAGAGGTTTAGAAATTTCCAAATTTTTGCCCGTGACTATATATAGCCCGACCACATCGGTGTGACCGAAGTGGAACAACTCGGTGGCACCGAGATGCAAAACTGTGTACAGTTATTGTAACTCGGTGTGACCGAAGAGTTCAAATCGGTTGCACCGAGATTGAAAACCTAGATCGACTTAGTGATCTCGGTAAGACCGAAATGGAGGAATCGGTCAGACCGAGAATCACAAAGAAGTTTTGGAAGTTTAAGTCTATGACGAATCGGGGACTCCGAGTGCTCCTCACACAGAGTGGTTCGAATCTGACTTGATCAAATTTTGTGATGTAGCATGAATGGAGTTTGAGATGAGAAAAGCATAGATAGCTAGAGAAGGTTCTTAGGAATTCTTGTCCATCCACTTGGCCAAAGAAAAAGAAGCTAATCAATCAAAACAACAAGTGGATGTCCTCGAATGAGTAAAGTATGCAACCAACATGCTCACACAATAAGATGGCAAATGAAATATGTGGCAAAGCATGCACAACCAATTCTAGCATCTATCAAACAATTGGCGATGACTAGGTCATCTATATATGAGTATATTGACTTAGGAGTCAAATGATAGACATTTGATCATAGGTCATACTCATCGTTTAAGCTCAAGTGGGGTTACCACTTTTACATAAAGCATTTATGTGTTCACATCATTAGAGTTGCTTTGACTCAATTCTTAGAGTTAAGCTCCCCCTAGATGTGAGATCCCCCCTAAGAGGGATGATCTAACCTTGGGTTTTGTCGATGATGACTTCATGTAGGTGTTGAAGATGTGGATGCTCAATGTTGATGTAGATATTTTTGGAGCAATCCTTTGGAGTGAGTTGCACTTTCAATACCTACATGGGTTAGTCCCACAAGGAACAAACAAGTATATCCATAGACATAGAGTGATGCACACACAGAATGATGTCCATGAAATCATTAGGTTACCTTGTCCCTTGCCTTACCAACATGAGGGTTTGTGACTCCTTGAACTAGTGCAAGATATGGAAGTTGATTGCACTTTTCCTTGCCATAATGATATGAGTGAAATATGTTGGCGGAGTCACCCTCAAGACCTCTCTAGCTCTTCTTCTTTGGGATCCACATCATCTTGATAGGAATCCTTGGAGTTGTAGTTGTACTTGATGAGGTAGAACTTGACGTAGTCTTGGGAATCCACTTGACCGAGACCTTATGTGCCTCTTCAAATGCATCAATCTCTTCTTGAAGCTTGTCCTTGCCTTTGTTCTTGTTGTCTTGTGGTGGAAGATCATCTTGTGCTTGTGTTCCCTTGAAGGAAGTAGGATCATACTTCTCTTGTTGAGGAACAAACTTCGTCTTGGGGTATTGATCTTCTTCCCACTCAACTCCATTGGCATTGAACTTTCGTTCAAAACCAACACCTTGATTCTTCGGTGCCTTCCTTGCTTGCGTACAATTTCCTCGAATTGCTTACTCCGGCAAGGCTCTTGTATACACCTTTCTCTATAATTCCCTTCAATAAGCTATTTTCTTGCTCAAGTGTAACTTGGCTAATAGAATCATTAGTGGAATCAAGAGAACTACTAGAAGCAACAATATTGGATTTGACATTATTATTGTTACTACTAGAGGAAGAATCTTTCTTGATCTTGTTACTAGACTTGACTTGAGGCATGTAAGTAGATAAGAGTAAACGCTTGGCAATGTAAGAAGAACTTTTCTTACAGAGATCATCATTGATTGCTTTTAAGAACTCATTCTCTTGCTCAAGATTGAGCTTTTCAAAGCGTAACTTCTCATGAGCCCTTAAAAGTTCTCAATGATCCTTGAAGATAGTTTCATGACCTAACTTAAGAGAGTTTAGTTCTTTAGTTAGACGCTCAATCTTATCCTTATCATTGTCATTCGTTTTACCTTGATTAGCATGATTAATTGACGTTTCATCATAGTAGTCATCACTAGAGTTGTCAACAAGTAAATCATCATCCATAAGCAAGTCATCTTCATCACTATTGAAATCAACATACTCAGGATGTGTTACCTTTGGACCTTTGGCCAAGAAGCATCTTCCAATTGCTTCATTTGGTGATTCAAATATGTCGTAGGAGTTGGTTGACACAAGTGCTAGACCGGCAACACCTTCATCTTGAGTATATTCGGAGTCGGAGTGATAGCTTCTCTCGGAGTGATTGTCGGAGTCGGAGCCAGATACCCATTCACCAACATGAGCTTGATGTCTTCGTTTTATGTAGCTCTTTGATGACCTGTCCTTCCTTTCCGAATCCTTGCTTCTCCGTGAGGGTCTTCATTCATAAAGATCATCTCTACTCCTCCTCTCTCTTGGTGGTGATTCTTCTTTTCTACTTCTTCTTTTTGGAGAGTCTTCTCTTCTTTTGTAGGGTGTTGTACACTCATTGGAATAGTGTCCGGGTCTCCCACAATTGTAGCAATTTCGCTCTCGACTAGAAGATCTTTTGTCATTGTAAGACCTTGACTTGGAGCTTCTTTCTTTGCTTCTACTCTTGTAGAATTTGTTGAAGTTCTTCACCATTAAGCTCAATTCTTCATTGAAGGTGTGTTTCTCACTTGATGATGTGGGGGCATCACTTGAGACTTTGTAAGCACCACTTGACTTGTTGTGAAGTTCCTCCTCCTTATCCTTAAGTGACATCTCATGAGCAACAATTCTTCCAATGACTTCCGTTGGCTTGAGATCTTTGTAGTTTGGCATCATTTGAATCAATGTGCACACGATATCATACTTTCCATCCAATGCTCTTAGGATCTTCTTGATGATGAATCTATCAGTCATCTCTTCACTCCCTAAGCCGGCAATCTCATTTGTGATAAGTGCAAGCCTAGAGTACATTTCAATGACACCTTTACCATCCTTCATTTTGAACTTGTCAAGCTGACTTTGGAGCACATCCAACTTGGATTCCTTGACGGATTTGGTACCTTCATGCATATCAATCAAACTATCCCAAATTTCCTTTGCATTCTCAAGGCGGCTGATTTTGTTGAATTCTTGAGGCACAATCCGTTGAAGATGATATCACAAGCTTGAGCGTTGTATTGCAGCATCTTCAATTCTTCGCATTAGCTTCACGGTTCGGCTCTCTCCCATCAAAGAATTCACTTTGCAAGCCAATACAAATAATTGCCCAAGCGGCGGGGTTATGCGAGAATATGCATTTTCATCTTATGCTTCCAACTAGCAAAATTAGTACCATTAAAGTAAGGACCTCTACGGTGATAATTTCCCTCGCTAGACGCCACACTCTCCTAGGTTGTGAAACCAAGGCTATGACCACCAAAAGCTATGGAAATCAAAGCAAATGGAGACCAAGCTCTGATACCACTTGTAGGACCTTGAAGTATGTCTAGAGGGGGGTGATTAGACTACTTGACCAATTAAATACAGAGCGTGCTCCCTGCCGCCGACGGGCCCGCGCCGCCCCGTTCCGTCGAGCTCGCCCTAAGCAACCAAACCCCGACGCATTTAGCACCTAAACGAAACCAGGGAACCCCCACGACGACGCTCAACCTCTGAACCTCCCCGATCAACGCCCACGCGCCAGTAAACTTCGCCGGAGAACCCCGTTCTCGGCAACCGCCTCGGGCCGGCTATATATAGCACCCCCGAGCGCGCTCTCGCCCCCGCACACCTCCACCACCTCTCTAGTCCACGCCAAGCCCCTGGAAGGGCCTCGAGGAGCTCTCTTTCCACGACTCCGGCCGCTCCGTTCCGCCTCGGCATCCACCTCGATTCACTCCGGTGAGGTCATCCCCGGCCCCCAAATTCCGTCAGCTACCCTCTCATGCTACCACGGGTCTAACCCCTCCTCAATTCCTCCTCCATGACACTCTCGACGAGGCCCATGACCACCGAACTGTCGTCCGCCGGAGCAAGCGTTGCCGTCGGCGTGGTACTCGCGGCGACCACCTCCACCTCCCACAGGCGGAATGGCGCCTGAACACGGAGGTACCCTCCGATCTCCTGCCTCGCCGTGGATCGCGCCCGCGGCCACCGCATGACTCTCGGCGCCGACGAGCCCGTCTCCCTCGTTTGAAATTTCAAACCTGACGGGTGGGACCCGCCCGTCAGCCTCTCTTTTGTTTTTTTGAATCGTTTTCTGAAAGCATACTTTGACAAATACGCTTCCACTCTGAACCGTTTTTCTGGACTTTTCTGCGAAGCCCCCTGGAAGTTTTCTGTTTCATTACAGATGGGTCCCTGGACCAAAACCCTTATAACGTTTTAATGAGAAAGGAATTTTTGAGTGATTCTTCTTCTGTCCTCTTCAAATTTTTGTCTAGTTTTTATCATATTTATTTGAAAAATATTTGGATTAACTTTCTGTGACCCACGGTATTTACGATGTAGCGTGTATTTTGTGTACCGTAGATACCAGAAGGAGGTGACGGAACCATGAACTTCGCCGAGCTAGACCCGACTACTCCGAACCAGGCAAGCAATGTTTGAACTTTTGATATGATGAGTGTTTGGGCATGTTTGCATTATTTTTGTATCATGGCACGTTCATGAGCAATTTCTATGATAGTTTATCTCGTAAGAGTTGAGGCAAATGAGCTTGGTAAATCAATGAGTTGTTGGAAACTTGTCGCACGGCCATGAGTTGGCATGAGTATGGGTAAGATGGCAGTGTTGTAGCATGCCAGGCTTATGCGGATCGTTGACCGATGTCGACATCAATCGATCGATTCCGTCCGTCGAGAGGCTGGATGAAGGTTTCATGGCCTGGATTAAAGCCTTTCATCCGGTCGGGGCATGGGTGTTTCGGTTGGGACGAGAGGGGAACCCTTAGAGCGGCGTATATAAATTTGATCCCATGCTATTCGAGATTGTGATCTCCCCGTCTCAAAGTTTTCCTTAAACGCTGTCTAGGGTGATTCCTGGCAACGTGAGGTATGATGGGTGTGTACTAGCTAGTTGTGTTTCCTCCGAAATACCGTAAACGGAACTAGTCCTTCGTGACTACGGAAATCCGTTGGCTGTGGACAATTTTCGTACAAACTCTGCAGAGTCAAAATTCTTGAAATTCATCTTATTCATACCCGAGTACCGTGTTCATCTCATCTGGTCAAGTGTCAGTCTCGGTGACACAAACTCCCGAGAGCTATTTCAGTATTAAATGTTTATTTCCTGCGAATGGACTAACCCGCTTATTGTCTTGTGATGAATATTTTCCGTGAGCACTATATCTTGTCAGTTATGAATAATGAATTATAAGCCCTTTCTGCGATGTCGCTCAGACGTCCGACTGCGGCATTGTCATTTACTTTTATTATAAGCCCTTTCTGCGATGTCGCTCAGACGTCCGACCGCGGCACTGTCATTTACTTTTATTATAAGCCCTTTCTGCGATGTCGCTCAGACGTCCGACTGCGACACTGTCATTTACTTTTATTATAAGCCCTTTCTGCGATGCCGCTCAGACATCCGACTGCGGCATTGTTGTTATTTACTTTCTATGTAAGCCCTTTCTGTGATGTCGCTCCGAAGTCCGACTGCGGCACGCATGTATTTTATTTCAATATAAGCCCTTTATGAGGTGTCGCTCAGACGCCCGACTGTGGCATGTTTTACTTATTGTTCACCCTTCGAGGCGTCGCTTCAGACACCCGATCGGTTTTGAGTTTTGTCTTCTTTGGGTTTTCGAGCGGACTACCGCCGACTCCCTTCTTGTTTACTTTGCTACACTGATAAAATTGCACATTGTAAAAATTAATCATGTCGCATTCATGCATTCATTTTTTATATCTTTTGTCCGAACTGTCTTGCGAGTACTTTCAAAGTACTCACCGGCTTATTGATTTGGCGGATCTTGTGAAGGCGATCTCATGGATGAAGAGTTCGATAGCGAGTCCGGCGCCTAGAGGAATCCCGGTCAGTCTCATGCGACCCTGGATTAGTCATTGTGATATATCCGCTTCCGCTACCCAAATAAATTCATCGAGCCTCACCTCGGCTCGATGAGCCGCCCGATCTGATAGTCTTATTAACCACCCCATTGTGTTATTCCACCAACCACTCATATCTTGAGTCATAGTATTTCCACCCCACACCATTGTGTCATATCCGCCATCGTGTATAATTATCGGCGTGTTTGTAATAATTGGTTGGACATCTTCAGTCCGACCCTGTAATATTGTAATGCTACTGGCATGTTGTATCAAAGTTTTGTCTACCGGTATGATGGATTTTCCTCATATTGGACTTCATAGGTCGGTTGTTCAATAAATATTTTTATTGAAAAACCGGTCGTGACAGCAATCATCAAAGCGACGCTTGAGGAGGCGGTGGCGGCGGATACAAGTTCGCTGTCCAGAAAAACAATATGGACGCTCGAGGTCAATGTTGGCGTTGAGCCCCCGAGGTCCATGGATGATTCCTCCATGATCTTGATAGAGATCAGAGTTGACGTAGATGAAGGCCCTCGTCCGATCATGACAATCGGAGTCGAAGTGCAGTCCTCGTTTGAGCCAAGGTGACCAGTCGAGCCGACGATGAAGATGTCGTTGTTGCGGTTGATCCATGGTGAGCCATTGATCCTTTGTCGATCTCACAGTGGAACTCTCAATGAAAGCACCATTGTCGGTGTCAAAACCGACAGACCTCAGGGTAGGGGGTCCCGAGCTGCGGATCTTGTATCGATGAGTAACAGGAGATGAAGCAGATGGTGTTTACCCAGGGTTGGGCCCTCTTGATGGAGGTAAAGCCCTACATGTTGCTCTTGTTTATATTGATGATGGTGTATCGAGTACAGAGTTGATATACCTCGACATCGTGTGTTGTGTATGATTCTAACGATCTAGCATATATCGATCGACTAGCCTGGCCTCGGCTTATATAATGTACCACAGCCCGGGATAACAAGAGTCCTAGTCGGCTACGTCGATGGAGAGGAGTCCTTGTCTTGATCACAAAGTCTTGTGGAATCTTCCTCGTATATGTCATTGGTTGTCCGAAGAAGCCCATTAGTGAACCGCCATGGGGGTCCTCGTGTTGGGGAATGCAGTATTTCAAAAAAATTACCTACAATCACGCAAGATCTATCTAGGAGATGCATAGAAATGAGCGGGGAGAGTGTGTCCATGTACCCTCGTAGACCGAAAGCAGAAGCGTTTAGTAACACGGTTGATGTAGTCGAACGTCTTCGTGATCCAACCGATCCAAGTACTGAACGTACGACACCTTCGCGATCAACACACGTTTAGCTCGATGACGACCCTCAAACTCTTGATCCATTTGAGGCCGAGGGAGAGTTCCGTCAGCACGATGGCGTGGTGACGGTGATGATGAAGTTACAGGCACATGACTTCTCCTTAGAACTACGACGATATGACCGAGGTGTGTAACTGTGGAGGGGGGCACCACACACGGTTAAGACAAACTTGTGTGTTCTAGGGTGCCCCCTGCCCCCGTATATAAAGGAGGGGAGGGTAGGCTGGCCGGCCCTCCTAGACATGACCGAGACACATCTCCGGCCAATAACCAATAGCAGAACCTGGATGCTCATATTGGTTCCTACATATTCTACAAAGATCTTTATCGGTCAAATCGCATAACAACATACGTTGTTCCCTTGGTCATCGGTATGTTACTTACCCGAGATTCGATCGTCGGTATCATCATACCTAGTTCAATCTCGTTACTGGAAAGTCTCTTTACTCGTTGCGTAATGCATCATCCCGTGACTAACTCATTAGTCACATTGCTTGCAAGGCTTATAGTGATGTACATTACCGAGAGGGCCTAGAGATACCTCTTCGATACATGGAGTGACAAATCCTAATCTCGATCTATGAAAACCCAACAAAACAGCTTCGGAGACATCTGTAGAGCATCTTTATAATCACCCAGTTATGTTTTGACGTTTGATAGCACACAAGGTGTTCCTCCGGTATTCGTGAGTTGCATAATCTCATAGTCAGAGGAACATGTATAAGTCATGATGAAAGCAATAGCAATAAAACTAAACGATAATTATGCTAAGCTAACATATGAGTGTTGTCCATCACATCATTCTCCAATGATGTGATCCCGTTCATCAAATGACAACAGATGTCTATGGTCAGGAAACATAACCATCTTTGATTAACGAGCTAGTCAAGTAGAGGCATACTAGGGACACTCTATTTTGTCTATGTATTCACACATGTACTAAGTTTCCGGTTAATACAATTCCAGCATGAATAATAAACATTTATAAAGATATAAGGAAATGTAAATAACAACTTTATTATTTCCTCTAGGGCATATTTCCTTGGTCTCCCACTTGCACTAGAGTCAATAATCTAGTTAGCATCGCCATATGATTTAACACCAATAGTTTACATCACCATGTGATTAGTTCACATCACCATGTGACTAATACCCAAAGGACTTTACTAGAGTCAATAATCTAGTTCACATCGCTATGTGATTAAAACCCAAAGAGTACAAAGGTGTGATCATGTTTTCCTTGTGAGAGAATCTTAGTCAATGGGTCTATCAAATTCAGAGCCGTATGTATTTTGCAAATTTTCTATGTCTACAATGCTCTATATGGAGCTACTCTAGCTAATTGCTCCCACTTTCAATATGTATCCAGATTGAGACTCAGAGTCATCCGGATCGGTGTAGAAGCTTGTATCGGCGTAACACTTTACGACGAACTCTTTATCACCTCCATAACCGAGAAATATCTCCTTAGTCTTCTAAGGATAATTTTGACCGCTGTTGTAGGACCTTGAAGTATGTCTAGAGGGGGGTGATTAGACTACTTGACCAATTAAATACTTAGCCTTTTCCGGTTTTAGAGTTTGGCAGATTTTAGCTATCTTAGGACAAGTCAAGCAATCATCACACAAATCAAGCAAGCATGCAAAGAGTGTATGAGCAGCGGAAATTAAAGCATGCAACTTGCAAGAAAGTAAAGGGAAGGGTTTGGAGGATTCAAAGCGCAATTGGAGACACGAATGTTTTGGCATGGTTCCGATAGGTGGTGCTATCGTACCTCCACGTTAATGGAGACTTCAACCCACGAAGGGTAGCAGTTCTTGCTGAGTCCACGGAGGGCTCCACCCACGAAGGGTCCACAGTAGCAACCTTGTCTATCCCACCATGGTCGTCGCCCACGAAGGACTTGCCTCACTAGCAGTAGATCTTCACGAAGTAGGCGATCTCCTTGCCCTTACAAACTCCTTGGTTCAACTCCACAATCTCGTCGGAGGCTCCCAAGTGACACCTAGCCAATCTAGGAGACACCACTCTCCAAGAAGTAACAAATGGTGCGTTGATAATGAACTCCTTGCTCTTGTGCTTCAAATGATAGTCTCCCCAACACTCAACTCTCTCTCATAGGATTTGGATCTGGTGGAAAGAAGATTTGAGTGGAAAGCAACTTGGGGAAGGCTAGAGATCAAGATTCATATGGTAGGAATGGAATATCTTGGTCTCAACAGATGAGTAGGTGGCTCTCTCTCAGAAATGGTAAGTTGGAAGTGTAGGTTTGTTCTGATGTCTCTCTCCACGAATGAAGAGGAGGTGGAGGGGTATATATAGCCTCCACACAAAATCTAACTGTTACACACAATTTACCAATCTCGGTGGGACCGAGTCAACAACTCGGCCAGACCGATTTTAGTAAACCTACTGACCGTTAGGGTTTTCGGTGGGACTGACTTGCATCTCGGTAGGACCGATATGGTTAGGGTTACATAACGTAATCTCGGTGAGACCGATTACACAAACTCGGTAAGACCGATTTTGGTAATTAGCTAACCAGAGAGTTGGTCAGGTAAACTCGGTGGGACCGATTCGCTCTTTCGGTGAGACCGAAACGTTACGAAAGGGAAACATAAAGTTTACATTGTAATCTCGGTGGGACCGATCCGCTCTTTCGGTGAGACCGAAAAGTTATGAAAAGGAAACAGAGAGATTACAATCCCATCTCGGTGAGACCGAGATCCCTATCGGTAGAACCGATTTGCCTAGGGTTTGTGGCAGTGGCTATGACATTTGGAATCGGTGGCGCCGGATAGGAAGAATCGGTGAGACCGATTTTGGCTTTAGGTTTAGGTCATATGTGGATGTGAGAAAGTAGCTGAGGGTTTTGGAGCATATCACTAAGCACATGAACCAAGAGGCTCATTAAGCAACACCTCATCCCTCCTTGATTGTATTGGCTTTTCCTATAGACTCAATATGATCTTGAATCACTAAAATATAAAATGAAGAGTCTTGAGCTTTTGAGCTTGAGCCAAGCCTTTGTCATTTGCATTTTGAGGGATCCACTTTCATCATCCATGCCATGCCATTCATTGAGATTTCCTGAAATGTTCATCTTGGAATAGCATTAGCTCAATGAGCTATATGTTGTTATGAATTACCAAAACCACCTAGGGGTAGTTGCACTTTCAGCTGTCAAGTGATCCACTCCTGGATCAATATCGTACCCCCTTGCCAAACTCTTGGCAAGGTGCACAATAGGTTTGGTACAAAGCATAGCATACTTTATAAAACCTATGGCTGAGGCATAGGGAATGACTTTCATTCTCTTTCTATTTTCTGCCATGGTCGTGTTTTGAGTCTTACTCAACTTTACACCTTCCAATATAGGCAAGAACTCCTTCTATGACTGTTCCATTTTGAACTACTTCAAAAATCTTGTCAAGGTATGTACTCATTGAAAAATATTATCAAGCATCTTGATCTATCTCTATAGATCTTGATGCCCAATATGTAAGCAGCTTCACCGAGGTCTTTTCTTTGAAAAACTCCTTTCAAACACTTCTTTATGCTTTCCAGAAAATTCTACATCATTTCCGATCAACAATATGTCATTCACATATACTTATCAAAAAGGTTGTAGTGCTCCCACTCACTTTCTTGTAAATACAGGCTTCACCGCAAGTCTGTACAAAACTATATGCTTTGATCAACTTGTCAAAGCGCGTATTCCAACTACGAGATGCTTGCACCAGTCCATAGATGGATCGCTGGAGCTTGCACATTTTGTTAGCACCTTTAGGATTGACAAAACCTTTTGTTTGTATCATATACAACTCTTATTTAATAAATCCATTAAGGAATGCAGTTTTGATATCCATTTGTTAGATTTCATAAAATGTGGCAATTGCTAACATGATCCGGACAAACTTTAAGTATCGATGCGAGTGAGAAAATCTCATCATAGTCAACATCTTGAATTTGTCAAAAACCCTTTTCGACAAGTCGACCTTTGTAGATAGTAACACTACTATCAGCGTCCGTCTTCCTCTTGAAGATCCATTTATTCTCAATGGCTTGCCGAACATCGGGTAAGTCCACCAAAGTCCACACTTTGTTCTCATACATGGATTCTATCTCAGATTTCATGGCCGCAAGCCATCTGTCGGAATCTGGGCTCATCATCACTTCCTCATAGTTCGTAGGTTCATCATGGTCTAGCATTACCATACCACTCTAGTGCAGATCGTACTCTGGTTAACCTACGAGGTTTGATAGTAACTTGATCCGAAGTTTAATGATCATCATCATTAACTTCCTCACCAATTGGTGTAGGCATCACTGGAACTGATTTCAGTGATGAGCTACTTCCCAATTCGAGAGAAGGTACAATTACCTCATCAAGTTCTACTTTCCTCCCACTCACTTCTTTCGAGAGAAACTCCTTCTCTAGAAAGGATCCACTCTTAGCAACAAAGATCTTGCCTTCGGATCTATGATAGAAGGTGTACCCAACAGTTTCTTTTAGGTATCCTATGAATACGCACTACTCTGATTTGGGTTTCAGCTTATCAGGCTGAAATTTTTTCACATAAGCATCGCAACCCCAAACTTTAAGAAACGACATCTTAGGTTTCTAGCTAAACCAAAGTTCATACAGTGTCGTCTCAATGGATTTTTAGACGGTGCCCTATTTAACGTGAGTGCAGCTGTCTCTAATGCATAACCCTGAAACGATAGTGGTAAATCGGTAAGAGACATCATAGACCGCACCATATCTAATAAAGTACAGTTACGACGTTCGGACATACCATTACGCTGTGGTGTTCCAGGTGGCGTGAGTTGCGAAACTATTCCACATTGTTTCAAATGAAGGCCAAACTTGTAACTCAAATATTCGCCTCCGCGATTAGATCGTAGAAACTTTATTTTATTGTTACAATGATTCTCAACTTCACTCTGAAATTCTTTGAACTTTTCAAATGTTTCAGACTTGTGTTTCACTAAGTAGATATACCCATATCTGCTTAAATCATCTGTGAAGGTCAGAAAATAATGGTACCCGCCGCGAGCCTCAACACTCATCGGACCGCATACATTGGTATGTATTATTTCCAATAAGTTAGTGGCTCGCTCCATTGTTCCGGAGAATGGAGTATTAGTCATCTTGCCCATGAGGCATGGTTACATAAGCATCAAGTGATTCCAAAAGCCCACCAGCATGGATTTTCTTCATCGCTTTACACGATATGACCTAAATGGCGATTGCCACAAATAAGTTGCACTATCATTACTAACCTTGCATCTTTTGGCTTCAATATTGTGAATATGTGTATCACTACTGTCGATTGTACAAAAGGAGGGGCCCACTTTTGTACCCCTTTACTGAGCACGAGCGATGGAGCCGCATACGGTCACACCAAGCGAGCAGGGAGGTGAGCCAAGGTAAGACCGAAGCCCAAGATAACGAGCAACGCCAAGGCCAAGACCACAAAAGCGAGAGGGGCGAAGTTGGTTCCCCGGCAAGACCCTTGCGGGGCAGCCTCAGCAGCCCGGCAAGACCCTTGCAGGGCAGCTCGCCCACACCTGTGAGCGAGCCACCCTTGGGCCCACGGTCTCCAACATCACGTTGGGCCAGGGCTCGGGCGGCACCTCCATGGTGGCATGCAGATCTTTGTGAAGACAAGGAACACTCAAGATCAGATGAGGATTAGAAGACGACGATCCTCGGTAGGATCCTTGTCGAGGAAGGCCACCAGACCCCAGGGAAGGTCCTTGCCGGGGATGACAGCAGGGACACTACCAGGCCCGCACCAACCAAGTCTCCACCACCGTTCACATGCAGCTGCCAGCCCAACCAGCTAGGCGGGCACCTGCGTGGCAACATGTAGCTCCCAGGCCAACTCATCAAGCACCTGCGTGGCGGCATGCAGATCTTCGTGCAGGCTCCACCACCACGCCACCTCAGCTGCCTGCCTACCTAAGTGGCGCCGCATGCGTCGCTAGCCAGGGCGCGTGTCGAAGCAAGGAGGAGCGGCGACGGATGGGACGGGCCTCGCCCCCGTCCCCGATAAAGCAAGGGGACACCTAAGCTACGCATTAAATGCGTCTTGTCCTATAATACGAGCGATAAGCTTATAGCACCGTGCGCCTTTCCACCTCCTGTGTGCCATTGTGGCAGCCCCTTTCGACTATACAAGGAGGCCCATGGCATACTGGAGAAGGATTCGGCTCTTTCGAACCAGGCACTCACCACAGCTAGTTCGAGAGCTCAAGAACTCTCTGAAATACACCCGCCAAAGCAGGACTAGGGTTTTACGCATCCTCGCAGCCCGAACCTGGGTAAACGATCCTCGTGCTGGTTACTAATGCTGCTCTTCTCGCAACCCCGCGCCCCGGCAACCGTAGCAGGGAATCTTGTGATCCCATAGGTGTCGTTCCACACCGACATCTTTGGCGCGCCAGGTAGGGGCGCGCAATTGTGAGGATCTGGTTTAGTAGCTATCCTAGCAGTTCTTCGTTGCCATGGCTCCAAAGAAGAAGACGGCCACGGCGATCGCCACGTTGGGAGCCGAACGACCCGTGCCAGTGCGGGCGAGCAGTGGGCCGGTCACGGACAGGACCGGGGCCGCGGTCCGCGAACACCAGCATCGCCCTGGTAGTCAGAGCCTGGCGAGCGGCGTCGTTCGCGCGCCAGACGAGCGGCTGCATGTCGCTAGATCCAAAGACGGAGCTGGACCCCCGTAGGCGGCGCGGGGCCCTCCAGGAGTGTCGTTGTGCCACCCCCAGGCGGCGCAGCGACCTCCAAGACGCCCACGCCGGCGACCAATGCGCGCTCTTCCCATGGTCTGCACGACGAGCAGCGTCACCGCGCCGGTGACCCTGGGCACCGCTGTGGTAAGAGCCCTGTGCATTGTCCACGGGATGAAGGAGTTCAGCATGCCCGCCGAAGTGCTGGCGAAAATGGCACGCAGCCGCTGGATCATAACGGAGCTCCTTCTAACGTGGTTAGAAGTCGAAGCGTGCCGCGAAGCTGTCACCGCCGCCCACGCCAGCAGAAGCTTTGGCGCGTGCGCAGCTTCTCCTCGACTTCTCTCCTGCTGCAGAGAAGCTCGACGAGTGGAGGGCCACCATCCGAAGCCTCGTCGCCATCGCCAACAAAGACGACCCACAGTCGGCGGGGCCCTTGGGTTGGCGCTCCATCGAGCCACCACATGCTGGCGCTGGGAGGACCGTGGGAGCTGCGGCCACGGTGCACTCTCCTCCTCCTCACAGCCGCCGCGGGCGTCGGCCCGTCGAGACGACGCTAGTGATAACATCTCCATAGCGTCGTCCGACCCATGAACCCTCCGCGACCAGTGCCAGGTTCTTCGGGAACGAGCTCACGAAGACGCTCGGACCACTAGTCGGACAAGCAGGCGGGACCCGCTATGGACCACCCGACACCGGGGGCTCCGGATGCCTACCTTATGAGGTGGGCTGCCCGGCCTTCACCCGTGAGCTGCGGCAGTTCCAGTTGCCGTCCCACCGCACGTTCAAACCCGACGTCGGCGAGAAGTACACCGGCAAGACCCATCCGTCAGAGTTCCTCAGCATCTACACCATCGTGATGCGGGCTGCTAGAGCTCGTGACGACAAGGAGGCCACCAAGCTCATGGCCAGGCCAGTGATCTGCATATCATTCCCTAGAAGGAAGGAAACCTGTAAATACATCCAAAGATTTAGCGGGTGCGTTACAACATCGAGACGTTCATCCGCGCTGTAATCAGCGCGTTCCATCGAAACGTCGCAAGCGCAAGATCGCAAAGAGCTGGCGATGACCAAGGTTAAGGATGTGGCGAGCTCTACGTTACGCGGACAGTGCGCCCGGGCTGAAGAGGAAGGAAGTACCCAGCGAAGGCGCCGGTGCGAAACCAACTCTACCGGCGAAACGCCGCCACCTCGGCGAAGAAGGGCGGCGTCGCAACAGAAACGCAAAAGGCAAGGTCGTGCTTGCCGTTGAAGGATCTGACGACACCGGCGCTGCCAAGAAGGTCAAGGCAGACGCCCCCGGCAAGGAGATTGCCGGGTGCGCTGCCTGCCGGGCCTTGGCGGCTACCGACAAGCCAGGAAGCTCCGGCAAGCAATATTGCAAGACCCACTGCACCAAGGGCCACAACCTCCAGAACCGCCGACAAGTCGAGCTGCTTGCTGAGAAGCAAAAAGCTGAGTACGAGAGGCGGACAAGGAGAAGGACCAGGATGGTGCCGAGGGATCCGGCAAGAAGTGTGGCGGCCAAGGAGGCCGCCGCGACAAGGACAACCAGCAAGAGAGGCCCGCCCGGGGCCGTGACAAGAAACAAGAAGACGATGATCACGACGAGGACGATGAGTCCGGTGAGCAAGAGTTCCAGAAGGCTACGGAGGCCATGTCCGTCGATGGTGGCGCCTCGCTGCATACTTCTCACCGCCAGCTCAAGCGGTGGAGGCGTGAGATTACAACAGCCGGAACCGTTGTTCGGCGCTCGAAGCCTTTGAAGTGGTCGGCCGCCCCTCATCTTTGACACGAGAACCACCCTAACCGCGGGACCGCGGTCGGTGTTTGCCATTGTTGGTCTCACCAGCGTCACGCAACCTCAAGGTGAACAAGATGTTGGTTTGATGGGGCCGACCTGAACTTAATCTCGCCGTCGTGATCAAAATGTTGCAAATTCTAATGAAGACCTCGAGAAGCGAGCACGTTTCAAGGGTCAATCCAGGAGGAGCCAGCCGAAGGGAAGGCCACACTGCCCGTGACGTTTGGAGGAGAGTTGAACAACAGGACGGAGAGGATCATCATCGACGTGGCCAAAATCCCCTTGCCCTACAACGGGATCCTCGGCCGCCCGACACTAGCCAAGTTCATGGCGGCATCACACTATGCCTACAACATGCTAAAGATGCCCGGGCCATTGACCATCATCTCTGTCCCCTCCAACAAGAAGGACGCGCTGATTTGCACTGACCAACTCTACCGGGAAGCTATTGCAGCAGTTGCCGTCAAGGCACCTGCTCCTGCCGCTGAAAGCCCGGGAGGGAAGAAGAAGCCCGGCAAGACCTCTCGCACCCACTCCGACAAGCGCACCTCCTCGGAGTGTTGTGCTACCGTCGAGTTCGTGCCAGAGAGCTCTACTGGCAAGAGCAAGAAATCCAGAGTTGAGCCGCCGCAGACCAAGAAGGTGTCCGTCAGGGAGGATGGCACGGGAGGGCCCTTCACCATAGGCTCCACCCTCGACAGCAAATAGGAAGGCGCGCTCGTCACCTTCCTTCGGGCGAATGTCGACGTGTTTGCGTGGCAAGCATCCGACATCCCCGGTGTTCCCAGGGAGGTGATTGAGCACCACCTAGCTGTCTGTCCTCATCTGCGACCGTCAGCGAAGGTCGAAGCAGGCTCTGGAGAGGCGGGAGTTCATCACAGAGGAGATAAGGAAGTTAGAAGCGGCAGGTTTGGTGAGAGGAGTGCTCCACCCGACGTGGTTGGCCAATCCGGTAGTGGTGCGCAAGGCAAATGGGAAGTGGAGGCTGTGTATTGACTACACAGATATCAATAAGGCTTGTCCTAAGGAACCCTTCCCATTTCCGCGCATCGACCAGATTGTCGACTCCACGGCCGGGTGTGATCTGTTGTCATTCCTCGATGCCTACTCGGGCTACCACCAAATCTTCATGACAAGAGAGGATGGAGAAAAGACAGCATTCATCACCCCATGTGGTATGTATTGCTTTTTACGGATGCCTTTTGGGTTGAAGAGTGCTGGCTCGACGTTTGCAAGAGCAGTCCAAATTGGTTTTGAACCCCAGCTCCATAGAAATATGGAAGCATACATGGACGACATAGTGGTCAAGACCAAAGACGGGGCAACTCTTGTGCAAGATCTGGAAGAGACATTTGCCAACCTGCGCAAGATCAACCTCAAGCTAAACCCTGAGAAGTGTGTCTTTGGCGTTCCGTCCGACAAGCTTCTCGGGTTCTTTGTGTCGCAACGCGGGATATAGGCAAACCCAGACAAAATCAAGGCCATTGAGCAGATTGAGGCACCTAAGCGGATCAAGGATGTGCGTCGGCTCACTGGCTGCATCGCCGCCATGAACCGATTCATCTCCAAGTCCACCGAGTGCGCCCTTCCTTTCTTCAAAATCTTGAAGAAGGCAGGCCCAATGGAGTGGACCCCAGAAGCCGAGGCAGCATTGCAGGATCTGAAGAAATACCTTTCCTCCATGCCAATACTGGTTGCGCCTAAACCACAAGAGGCGTTCTCTGCTGTATCTGGCAGCGGCGAATCAAGTGGTCAGCGCCGCCCAGTGGCCTGAGAGGAGGTCGACGAGGAGGCGTGGCGGCGCAGAACTAGCGGATGGCAAGCCAAAGATTCCCTGGCGGGGCCTGGTGCCGGCAAGGCGAGGCCCGGCGATCTGATGCCACCAGGCGGTGCCAGCGGTCGAGTGGTGGTGCGAGAAGAAGAAGATGATGCAGCACCGGTTTACTGTCGAGATCCCTCTTGCAGGGAGCTAGATCGAGGTACTCCGGTGTGTAGAAATTGCTCTTCGGCCTCCTTGTGGCCTCGAGGAAGTTGTGTCATTACTTCCAAGCCCACGAGATCACTGTCGTCACCCGCATCCCATTGCAACGGATACTGCATAATCCAGATGCCACCGAAAGGATTGTGGAATGGGCCTTGGAGTTGCCAAGCTTTGGTTTGAAGTTTGAAAGTACCTCGACAATCCAGAGCAGAGTCTTGGCGGAGTTCATCGCAGAATGGACCTCAACACCTGACGAAGAAATCCAGGAGACCGCTCTCCCCGGCAAGGAAGCAGACCGCGACTGGATCATGTACTTTGATGGGGCTTTCACGCTGCAAGGCGCTGGTGTCGGCGTGCTACTCGTCGCGCCCACCGGAGAGCACCTCAAGTATGTGGTCCAGATGCACTTTCCCAGGGAGATGTCCACCAACAACACTGCGGAATACGAAGGGCTGCTTGCTGGTCTCAGGATCGCGGCAGACCGTGAGGTTAAGAAGCTCATCATCAGGGGTGACTTGCAGCTCGTTGTCAGGCAGGTCAACAAGGATTATCAGAGCCCATTGATGGAGGCTTACGTAGATGAGGTGAGGAAGCTGGAGGAACGCTTTGACGGTATCCAAGTGGAGCACGTCCCCTGAATGGAGAACGACATCGCCGATTACCTGTCAAAGCGTGCTGCATTCAAGCTACCTATGGAACCAGGTACCTTTTTGCTCCGCTTAACTCAACCATCCGTCGAACCATCAACGGGGCAGAACAAGCGGAGAAGTCAGGTCGGCAAGTACTTTCCTACCGAGCCCCACAGGGTTGCGGCAAAGGTCTTTGCCATGACGCCGAGCCTGCCAAAGGGCAAGCTGGCTCCGGCAGGCATCAAGCCACAGCCATGGAGACAACCACGCCCATGGTGAGAAATGCCTTTGGTCCTTGCCGTGAGCCCCGGTCTCGGCGTGGGCACAACATCTTGTCAATTCCTCCAAGCAGGGAACTTCCTAAGGAGAAGGAGGAAGCGGAAAAAGTAGCCCGCTGGTCCGCATACATGCAGTTCATCGGCGGCGTCTGTCTGAGAGAAGGCGAATGGCGTGAAATTGAAGTGCATCCCGGGAGGAAGGATGGAGTTTTGTTGGCGAGAGATACATGGAGGCATATGTGGCTCCCACATAGGGTCGAGGCCCTTGCGGAAAGGCGTTACGGAAAGGTTTCTTACGGCCCCTTGTCACAGCCCTAGTACTGTTTGTAATTACTTGCATCAGCATCCATGCATCATGTTTAAATTCCACTTAAATTTGAATTGGAGAAAGTGGTAAGCCTCATAAATCTTTTCTAAAATAATCAACATTAAAATCTCATCAAAGAAGTCCAAGAAAATGTTCCACTTAGTCTCTGAAAATATTGGCAAGAGGTAAAAGTCAAACCAATATTTTTTGTATCTCAGAAACATTTATTTTGGGCCTTTGAATTAATTCAATAACTATTTGCATTGGATATACATTTTTTATATAATTAATATATGTCCAATAATTCTGGAACTTTTTATGTGGTTTGGTATATTTTAGTTCCAGCCACATAATTAATTTCAGCATTTTATCAAACGGTTTAGGACTTTTACTAAATCAAAACAGACAAAATAAAATAGAAAACAGAAAAGAATTAGGAAGAGAGAGAGAGAGACGAAGCCTACCTGGCCTTACCTGAAGTTAGCCCAGCAGCATGGCCCAGCCCACCACCTGGCGCTGCCGATCGTCAAATCGCTCCCTTGATCGGACGCCCGCCTGCAGCGTGGTCGCGCCCCGTGCAGCGCCCGAAACCACCTCATGCTTCCGCCGAGCTGGAGGCTGGCTGGAGACGCCACGCACCCCCCGACCACTCTGACCTATCCACTCCTCCGCTCCCCTCCACTGCTCTCTCCCCGCAGCGCACCCGAGCGCGCTCGTCGCCGCCGCTCGCTGCCACCATGGCCACCGGCCACCACACGCCTCGCGGACCCGCCAAGAAGCTCTGCGTTGTTTTACTCATCATCTCTACCGAGCCAAGCCAGCGGGGACGCTCCGTAGCGTCGTCATCGCCACCGTCTTCCACCTCGGGAGCCGCTCACCGCCGACGTCGATTCGCCGTCACCAAGCCGTCCCCGAGCCCGCTGACCTTCTCCTCCGCCCCCTAGTGAGCCCCCGATCGCTTCCCCCATGTTCTCTTCTTCGATAGCGCGCCCTGGCTAGGCCACCGTCGAGGTCGAGATCTCCCCGCTGACGGCCATGTTGCCACCGCGGCTACGGCCGCGCAAGCCCGCATCCGAGCTCACGACTGCACTCAACGCACTCCCGCGAGTCAAACACGACCATCCATGGTTCCTTCCGTGCCCCGCATCACCGAACCCGAGCTCGTCCGAGCTCCAGCCGCCGCTAAAGCTCGTCGGCGGCCACTTTCCGGCCATCCCAGCACCACCCGCCACCACCACTAGAAGCGCCGCAATGCCAAGAACCCGTAGAGCCCTCCCGCACATCAAACCGTCGCCGGAGTAGAGATTCCGACGTGCCTCCGCCGTCTGTCAAGGTCGCCAGCGGCTAATCCCCGGGCGTGCCGATGTGGCCGCATGATTAGTGCTAATCACTGCCAGCTAACCACCCCACAGCCACCGACAATGGGCCCCATAGCGAGTCAAAGCACGAGTCAACGCGGGATTAAGCGCCTGCAGCAGCGACCGATGGGCCCGGCATGTCGAGTTTGACTGGACGGTCGATTGACCTCTTGGCGTCACTATTGACCTTGGTGACGCCATAAAGCTTTTCTGGCTTTTTCAATAACCAGGAAATTCCAGAAAATAGTTAAAACTTCTAAAAATAGTAGAAAATAATCTATAACTCAGATTGAAAAGATTTATATATGAAAAATGATCGGAAAATCCAATCTATCCATCTGTACCATTTTCATGCATGTTGGAACAACTTATAGTTGCTGAATTGGACAAATCAAACAATTGGCATTTGAATTTCACATATGGAGTTGAATTTGAATCTTTGATTCAAACCAACTTCATTTAATCTGGTTGTAGTTGCATTAGCCCAACACATTCATATTGCCATGACATAGCATGCATCATATTGTCGCATTGCATTGATTGTGTCCTTCTGTGTTTGCCGGTAACCGTCCCCTCTCAGTAGAGGATGTTCTGACGACGAGATCGATGACACCAATGAAGAACTATATTATCTTCAAAGTGCCAGGCAAGCAAAACCCCCTTGTTCATTCCGATACAACCCCACTCTCTCGCTCCTGCTCTCTTTTACTGCATTAGGACAACAACGATTCATCTATTACTTGCTGCGGTAGTTGAACCCCTTTATCCTCTGCATGACCTGTCATTGCCACAGTAAATAGATGAAACCCACTAGCATGAGTGGGAGTTGTTTGAGCCCGATGAGCCTACTCATTCATGCTTGTTAAATCGTGCCTGCTATTGCTTAGAGTTGTGTCGGGTCGATTCATCGGGGATGAATTGGAGGTGTGTGAACATGTCCTCTTGTTGAGAGCTAAGTGTGTGAACACGATTTGGTAAAGGTAGCGGTGAGAGGCCATGTAGGAGTACATGGTGGGTTGTCTCATTGCAGCCGTCCTCAGGAATTGAGTTCTGTGTTTGTGATCCATGAACAGTTACTACCACACATTGGGCTCCGGGCACTCCAAGCTCTCTCGACTTAGTAATCAATTCGATCTCTGTCCAGGAGTTGCAACTAGTTTCTGGTGTTTGTAGGCTATGTTACTAGTCTACCAAGTGGCACCCAGTACAGGTGGGCTTGGGACAGATTAGGCACCGTGGCACGGTGTACCAAGCGTAGATCCACCCGTCGAGGTGGGCTTGGGAACCCTGCTCGCATCGTTTGGGGCCGTGGCGACACCCGGCGGATCTCCTTGCGGATGGAATCCGAATAGGCGATAAACACTGGACGAGAGACTTGTGTGGTTAGTCGGGTCGTGGCGACTCCTCACCGAGCTTCGCTTGAAGGTTGCGAGATACAAGGCGTGTACATGGTGGTAAGTGGCGAGAGCATGTGTGAAGAAGTACACCCTGCCGGGTTAATATGATCTATTGAATAGCCGTGTCCGTGGTAAAGGACTTACGGGTTGCTGTGCAGTTCATAGACAAGTGAAAGTGGATACTCTAAAATCGCAAGATAAGTGTGAGTGCTTTGGATGGTGTTCTCGTAGGGAGACGGGAGCGGATCCATAGTGGTGTATTGATATGGTGAATATGTGGAGTCGTGTGCGCCACCTCAAAGAGTTACTTGCAGTCATAGTTTAGGATAGCCAGTGAGTCAAAGCTGGCTTGCTGCAGTAAAACTCCACCACCCGCTTTGTTGATACTGATGCATATGTAGATAGTTCTGATGTAAGTCTTGCTGGGTACATTTGTACTCACATTTGCTTAATTTATGTTTTGCAGAGAGACTTCAGTCTCGCTAGTAGTTCCACGTGGACTTCGACGTTTAGCTTGTTACCTCAGCTACGATCTTGTACCCTTGGGAGGGTCTTGTAGATAGTCAGGCTTCTCAGCCTTTTTCATTTGTAGTTGTCTATACTCAGACAAGTTAAGCTTCAGCATGTGCTTGTTGCTTGTATGCTCTGTATGTTGGGTCATGAGACCCATGTTTGTAATGCTTGGCTCCTCGGAGCCTAATGAATAAATACTTTGAGTCGTAGAGTTTTGTTGTGATGCCATGTTGTATTTACACATATCGAGCATATTGTGTGTATGATTGAAATGCTTGGTATGTGTGGGATCCGACAACCTAGTTGTTTATCCTTGGTAGCCTCTCTTATGGGGAAATGTAGTCTTGTGCTTCCACGAGCCATAGTAGTCACTACAACCGGTTCACTGAGTCTGCTAGCCTAGCACTACTGCTCGGAACACTTGGTAGCGGACATGTGATTCACTTCGTTCTGTATACATCCCTTGAAATGTCACATGGTGACATCCGAGTCCTACCTAGCCTACTACAGCCGGTTCACGGAAGTCTGATAGGCGGTGCTGCAACCGGATTCGCGCAGCTGGCGACCGACATGCTCGATGTTGATTCATGTATGCCTGTCCTGTAAGTTAGTGCCACTTTGGGTTCACGACTAGTCATGTTGGCCCAGTTCTCTGTCATATGGATGCTAGCGACACTATCATATCGTGAGCCAAAAGGCATAAGCGGTCCCGGGCCATGGTAAGCGACACCGTAGAATACCGTCGTGAGGCAGCGAGTGATATGAGGTGTTACGGCTAGATCGATGTGACTTGGAATTGGGGTCTGACAGCTTTGGTATCGAGCTTTGTTGCCTGTAGGATTACCAAGCCAAACTGGTCAAAGTCGAGTCAAGAAATGCTTTAGTTATATAAGGGAATTGATTGTGGAAGGGAACGTAAGGCTCTTTTTACTCCTTATACCTTATGTCCTTCTGATCTGAGTCAACCTCTTCTTTTCTACGGGGATTAAGAACTAGGCTTCTCTTCTTTCTATCAGGACCACGTGTTACCAATCCGTAGAGACTTATAGGATTGTTGGTTCTAGGCCTCAGTTCAGTTCCTACTACTTCTGTGTGTTGACAGTTGATCTTAGAACCTTGACATTATGATGTTAAGTGGTTATGCCACCTTTTGTAGGATGTCTCAAATCTTTTCGAGCATTTACAACCGTTATGCTGTCCGAGTCTTCCCAGGTTTCTAAAATAGTCTGATGCATTTGCAAATCCCTTCTTACCATTCCGAAGTTCCTTTGTGCCAGATCAACCACGCAAACTAGTGTGTTGAGGTACTGCCTCGGCATTTATGTTGGAGCTATTATTATGACCCTAGGTGTCTAGAGTATCACCTAGTAATCCAGCCATGCTTTGTGTTCCCAGTGTGATGATTCTGGCCATTATTCTCGAAAGCATCCGTGATGTCATTTAGTAGTAGGTATTCTATTCCTGGGTTCTTGAACCCGAGATTCACCCTACTTACCTAATGTTGATAGTGTTGCTAGTTCCTTCAGGATATTAGTAACCTTTGCGATATGTTGGAGATATGCCTAGAGGCAATCATGTATGATGATATTTCCTATGTGTTTATGAATAAAGATAGTTCTTGGACATTATCAATGATGTGTATCGGCAAATGCGTGACTTGTTTGTGGGACTATGCATTGTATGATGACTGCCCTAAAAGGTCCCTAGTCGAAAGGGCTGTGTGCCAATGGCCGACTAGACTAGCATATGACACGATCGATGGCTCGGTCTCACTAGCCATGGAGCATTGGATGCTAACGGATAATATGGACTTGGAAAGGTCTGGTCGGATTCGACATAGTCGGATCTGTAAGTGCATCTAGTGCCCTTAGTGATTTTGGTGTATTGAAGACTTATAGGTTAAATGGCGATGCGTTTGTGAGTGTACGGGCCTATAAGTCTATGAGGAGTTTGATATTCTGATAAAAGTCGACCCTAAAATGAAGTTCTTCAACTGAAAACTTTGATATTACGTAGACTTTACGAAGACTTTGAAAGTGAAGAAATTGGTGTGACCTTGAAGACTTGGTATTACGTTTGAGGAACATGAAGCGTGAAGACTTTTGTTTCGTAGTTTCATTTTCTCTTTCTTGAGTCATAGGAAACACCGTCTTTGTTAAAGGGAATCGAGAAATACTAAGAAAAAATTTCCATGTGATGCTCAACTCAAAATCCTACACCTACCAATTCCTTGAGTGAAGCTTTTGGAAATCTCATACAGTTCAGTCAATTTCTTGATGTGAGAGGCGAAGCTCTTACAGTATTTGAGAATTTATTCGGCGAGGAGTTAAATTCGCCGGTCTGAATTGCCTACGATGAGAACATGATATACGAGAATTTGATGTTCAAATTTCCGACCGTTCTTGTCTTCTTGGCTTGACTGTCCCAAATATCTTATCCACCTAACGGTCATATCATTGAAGGGCATTTATGTCTTATCATGTCGGGCTGCTCCTAGGCTATAAATAGCCGCCCCTACAACCACTAGTTGGTTGGCTGCTCGAAGAACTTGACACTTGTCATTTGAGAGCAACCCATCCTCTGAGGACTTTGAGAAAATCATCAAGTGAGGAAAAACCCAAAGTGAGAAAAATCCCAAAACCAAACCCCTACAAACCCAAAGTGATTGAGCATCCTTGAAGAAATTGATCCTGCGTGGATCCGGCGCTTTTACCTTTGAAGACTGTGCTTCTTCCAGACGGTTAGGCGTCACGGTCTAGAAACATCAAGAGGAATTGTGGATGCCGGTGACCAAGTATGTGAAGGTTTGGAAGTCGCTGAAGACTTACCACAGTGATTGGGCCGAGTCTGCGTGACCTTAGTTCAAGGAGAATCGGTGAGGACTTGATGTCTGAGCTGCGTGCTTTCGGTGGTGGGTGTCCGGGACTACGTGTCCTCGAGTTTAAATACTCAGCCGCTCCAACCAGACGTACAAGCTGAGACAACAGTTGGAACTGGTCTACCAAATCATTGTCTTCACCAACCTAAGCTGGTTCTATTTCCTCAACCCTTTCATTTCATCATTCTTGTGTTGAGTGTTTGTTCATATCTGTGTTTGAAGACTTTGGTGAAGACTTTCTCAATTTCCTCAGTTCAATTTCTTGATCTGTTTGTCTTCATCTTGTGTTATCCTGTGATTACGCTTTACGTACTCTGTGATTGTCTTCATTTCACCATGATGACTATGCTGTAATCTGCTATGCTTACTTCGAGTACTTATTCGCTGCATGTATTTCTTAGCTAAGAATTTCCTCACCTGCAAATTCCTCGGTGAAGAATTTGTAAAATCACTAAAATCGCCTATTCACCCCCCTCTAGTCGATATAGCACTTTCAATTGGTATCGAGCAAGGTACTCCCTTGTTACGTGTGATTTAGTTTAACCACGGAGTTTTAGTTATATCGGCCGCAGGTATGATCAAGGTCTCGGCAGGGTGTCCTACCTTCGATGGGACGGACTACCCCTCTTGGAAGAACAAAATCGAATGCATCTTGAAGCAATTGACAACGATCTACGGTATGTTGTGACAAAGGTGTTTCCTCGGTCACACCCTCTACGAATGATCTTGATGTGAAGAGATTCAAGCAACTCGATTCTCAGCGAAGAATATCATATGTGGCCATCGAGCAAAGGTCAATATGGAAGAGTGAGTGCTTTGGAATCTGCCAAACTCATCAGGACGAGGCTGTCCAAAGTAAATGAAGGTGTTTCAACTCAGCATGACTCTCGAGTTGATGTTCTTGGAATCTCTTCAACGCTTCAAAAGACTCGACAACGAAAATGTTCAACAAACCTTGATCGCCTCTTGACATCTCAAATGAGCTTCAAGCCTTTGGGTGCCCTTGACATCACCGACCATGAGGTGGTGAAGAAAGCTACTAAGATAAGCTTGATTCCTCATTTGACACTCTGCCTGATGATACAAGAGCGAGCTGACTACAAGTCTCTTGATCCTGCTGATATCCTCGAAGGCTAAATACTCACGAGTTCCGACTTGCTGAAAAGAGATCTCTATGGTTACGGCTATGGAAAAACACGTGCCACGAAGGCCAAGGCTGAATCTGAATCGAGTGAAGACTACGGTAGTAGCCTTGGAGATCTGAAGAATTTGGCGAGGAGCTAGCCTTGCTCGTGAAGAAATTCAGAAATTCACAAGGCGTGGTCGTTTTGGAAAATCCTCAAGAAGCGGTGATTCCTCATCTAGTGACTATAAGCGAAGACTTTGCCACAAATGCAAGAAACCTGGTCACTATATCCAAGATTGTCCTCGATGGGAAAAGGAATTAAGAAAGAAGAAACACAAGGATTACAGTTACGATGGCGTGAAGAAGAAGAAGAAATCATCAAAATCTTCATCATCAAAATCCTCAAAGCCTTCTTCTCACAAGAAGAGCTGCTCCAAAAAGGCTCGGGCATTCATTGGCAAGGAAATGGACTCTGAAGCTAAATCTGAGGAAAATGAGGAAGAGGAGGAGTTTGAAGAATCCGAATCTGGTGTGGCTAGTCTGGCTCTTGCTACTGCTTATGTTAGCAAGTCCATCTTCAACGCTGAAGAAACTGACTCCGCCGACAAACCTGAGGAGGAAAATGATGACTACGCTCCCACCTATTGCTTCATGGCAAAAGGTGCCAAGGTACTCAATTTCACCTCCTCTGAATCCAGTTAAAATGAATCTGATGAGGATCTCAAGCCCAGCTACTCTAAACTTGCTAAGATTGCTATAAAACAACAAAGGGCTTTTGAAAAGGTTCAAAACATGCTAGATAAGAGTGATGATATGTTAGGTGAAGAAATGGATCGCACTCAAGCCACATTGAAAATCTTGAGAAAGTTCAGTCTAGGCTTGACAGCCTTCAAGGTCATCATAACACTCTCTTATCGATCATGAAAACTTTCTTATGAATTTCTTCAAAAGCAAGATCTTGAGAAGCTAAGAAGCGAGTTATGAGGATCTTGAAGGGCGCGATTCATTACTTGCTCAACAAATCAGCGCTTCTCAAGAAGAATTTGTTCCTCCATGCTTAAAGTGCATTGAACGTGAATCTGCTAATTCTTCACCTGAATGTTCAAATGCTTCAACTGTTACAAATTCTTCACCTGCCTCTGCTATCACTAATTCCTCATCTGAGGACATTGCTAGTATCACTGACGATGCAGGACTGAAGGAATTGTACATGACAGGCATGTACAAAAGCCTCAAAGGGCATCAGACTCTTTGTGATGTGCTTAAAAAGCAGATCCTCAACAGGAACCCTAGGAAAGAGGTATTGCCTTTGAGAGAAACTCAATCTGATGGAGCGTCTTTGGAAGCTGAGCGGTATCCCAAAACCTCATGGGTTCTTTGCAAAGGACCTCGATTGATCCATCTACCTTATCTGGTTTTACATGTGAATTTCCTCATTACTTTGATGAGTCATTTGACTCAATTATAAACTGTTCAAAAATCAGAATGGTGAAGTATTAGCTAGATATGTTGGCACTAACTGCAGAGCGGTCCCCTATGAAGAAAATCTGGGTTCCCAAGAAATGTCTTGAAAGTCTTGGTGAATGTCCTCATGACACCACACAGTGAAGAAAAGGAACCCCAGATCAAATTCTTCATATGGACAAAATTCTTCATATGGATCCAAGTCCTCATACGGACCAAATTCCTCACGTGGATCAAATTCCTCAAAAGGATCAAAGTCCTCATATGATTTTCACCGTGCTAATAACTTTCTGTTTGCGAGGTAGAGCTAAGGAGCTATGAATATGTGCATTATTCTTCAAACCAATATGTTCATAAGTCCTCGAAGAATTTCTCTGCTTATTCATATGCTTGAAAGTCTTGGTGAATGTCCTCATGACACCACACTGTGAAGAAAAGAACCCCAGATCAAATTCTTCATATGGACAAAATTCTTCATATGGATCCAAGTCCTCATCTGGACCAAATCCTCCAGCGGATCAAATTCCTCAAAAGGATCAAAGTCCTCATATGATTATCATCGTGCTAATAACTACATTTAGCGAGGGTAGAGCTAAGGGCTATGAATATGTGCATTATTCTTCAAACCAATATGTTCATAAGTCCTCGAAGAATTTCTGCTTATTACGCGGTTTACCCTAAATGCGTGATCCGAGGCCCATATGGAGGCACAGAGCCCAGGCAATTAAGGTCCATACATGTAAACCGCCTTAGTATTGTAACTTGAATTGTAAGACAAGAAAGGAGAAACCAAGCGGACTCTTGTATGAGCGGATTGGGATTCTATAAGCTTGACGAGGCGTCAACCCGTGTATATAAGGGGCGACCGGCGGCGAGTTAAAGACGAGGATTGAGGCTAAAGGCAAAGCTATTGCTCCCTAGTGGCGAACCATATCAATCACACCTGGCCCGGGCGTAGGTTTTACCTTCATCGAAGGGGCGAACGATATAATTCCGTGTCTTGTGTCACATTAACCCCTCTAGGTTAACCCGTACGATGGCCTGCGACTAAGTCCTTTCATGAGGACATCTGCGTGACAATTCCACGACGGTTGGCGCCCACCGTGGGGCTATCGCATGATGGTTTGATGATCTTAGAGGCAAGTTGAAGGACTTCGAAGGCTATGTAGTGGGCGGATGACTAAAAGTCGTCGCGGCAAACTCTACATCGGCGATCGCGGAATTTGGGCCCGAGGCGGCTCGATTGAGTATGGTGCGGGTCCCCTTTGGCGGCATACGTGTTCGCCGGCAAGATTGGCGAGTCGAGCTGGGCGGACGTCGCACCGACCTCGTCGAAAGCGGTTCAGCGAGCGAAGAAGAGCCCTGCCCTAGCTGAACCGGCGGTCAGCGTGTTTTCGTGGGAGTCGTCCACGGAGATTCTGGCGGATCGGTGTCTGGCGGCGAAACGCCGTTTACTCTGGCGGCGAATCGTCGGCGGGCGAGTCTTTATACCAGCTGCAGGCTGGCGGATCGAGGCTGTTCGGCGGTGAGAGTATTCCGGACCCCTCGATCTACCCAACGGGTTAGGGTCTTCATGGCGATGCTGCGAGGCGCTTCACTCTTGACGCGGTGCCTGATGCGCGGTTCAACAGCGGTGATAGCGGCGAGGCGGAGGCCTGTCGCCCACCGGCTCAAGTTTTATCGAGCTTTTCGGCGCATTGGCGGTGCTCATAGCGGAAGCTAATCCGCGGATCAGGATATACTGCGCAGAGATTGCAAAGGTGAGGAACAGATCAATAAAGCTAAAGCGGACTGGCGGCAGCAGACGAGCGGATGGCGATGGAGCGAGCGCTTTGGATCTGTGAGCTTATAGGCTCGAGTGGACGAGTGCATCACGAAGTCATGAAAAGGAAATACGAGGTCCGTTTGCCTTGTTTTTGAGGTAGAGAGCTTTTCAATACCCGGGCGAGGAACCAATAATCCGCCGCTGTTGGTGAACGGCGGAAACACACAGGGCGGCAGCGCCGTTCAGCCCGTCCGGTAGATCTGCCTCGCCATCATGCGGTGCACCCCGGACCTTGCGAGACACCTCGGGTCACTACTCCAACCCGATGGATAATCTTGTAGCGGCTGCGGCGCGGTTGGGGCGATTCGGTTGAAAGCGATTCACCACAGGCGGTAGAGACCCGCCGGGTTAAGGAGCTCCTCGGGCGGCCTGGCTCGGCGGGAAGCTTACTCGTCTGATCGGGATCGGATCCTCCACCCCGCCCGAGCGGAGTTATAGCCGCAGCGTCAGCGAACGGCCGTATCAAGCAATGCATAGCAGCGGTCCGCCTCGCGGCAACAATCCGGCGGCGGCTTTGAGGATGCTCAAGTGGTAGTGGACGCGCCCGAGAACGCGTAGGGGAAGCGAGTTAGCCGCACAAGTGGAAGATCATCCGGCTGCGCCCGATTCGCCCGACCATCTTGAGCGGGGTGGCGTCGGCTCTTTGGGGTGCCTTGCCTCGTCCCGCTTTCGCAGCGTCGTCGCTTGCCCAAGGACTTCAAGGGGCCCGCAAGGTGCCAAATTATCTGCCGACTTGGCTCGAGGCATGGATGAAAGCTACGAGATGGCCATGGAGATGCTAGGCGTGGATGAAGCAGCATGTGCAAAGTACTTCACAATGATCTTTGGAGGTGCTGCCGGACTTGGTTGAAAAACTTGCCGCCGACTCTATCAACTCGTGGACCGAGTTGAGAACCAGTTCATCAAAATTTCAAAGACACTGTAAACAGCCCATATACGTGGTGGATCTGGCGGCTTGCGTCCGGCGGACGGAGAGTCTACAACCCATTGGAGTGCGCCGTGTCTCGGAAGTTTTACATTCTTGGACGGATCAACCCTGGTTCATGATCATGACCTTGGAAGCCAATTGCGGTTCGAGCCATTGAAGCTGAAGCTGGAGTGCATGAAGCGTTTTGTCATGACATGGGCACTCTAATGGGCATTTTGGTAAAATCGCTGATTACGATAGTACCAAGGATCCTGAATGGGAGAATGATGAAGTGGGGAAGGGAAAACAGAGCGGCAATTCCAGGAGCCTGCAGCATCGATCGGCGGGCAATGGAGGCACAAGCGTAAAGCGAGCGGCAACATGGGCTTTGTGGCCAACACCAGCAGCGAGGACAAGGGTCAGTGGCGCGGGGTAAGCGATCAAACCGGGGTGGTTGTTGGGGAGCGTAGTAATTTCAAAAATTTCCTACGAACCGCAAGACCATGGTGATGGCATAGCGAGAGGGAGAGTGTCGTCCACGTACCCTCGTGAACCCGGCGAGGCGTTATAACAAGCGGTTGATGTAGTCGTGCGTCCCACGATCCGACCGATCCAAGCACCGAGCGTCGGCACCTCCGAGTTCTGCACGTTCAGCTCGATGGCGATCCCGGACTCCGATCCAGCAAAGTGTCGGGGATGAGTTCCGTCAACCTGACGGCGTGGTGGCGATGTTGATGCTCCACGGCGCGGGGCTTCGCCTAAGCTCATGACGATATGACTTCTCGGCGCGGGGCTTCGCCTAAGCTCATGACGATATGACGAAGTGGAATATGGTGGAAGGGGCACCGCACACGGCTAAGGAAGATCCGTAGATCAACTTGTGTGTCATGGGGTGCCCCCTGCCCCGTATATAAAGGAGCAAGGGAGGAGGTGGCGGCCTGGGAGGAGGGCGCCAAGGGAGTCCTACTCCCACGGGAGTGGGACTCCTTCTTTCTAGTCCAACTAGGAGAAGGGGGAAAGGGGAAGTGGAGAAGGAAGGGAGAGGTGGGCTGCGCCCCAAACCCCTGTCCAATTCGGACTGGGCTTGGGAGGGGCGCGCCACCTCTGGCTCCTTCCACTAAGGCACATTAAGGCCCAATACTCTTCCCCGTATTCCGTAACTCCCGGTACTCGAAAAATACCGAATCACTCGGAACCTTTCCGAACTCGAATATAGTCGTCCAATATATCGATCTTTCGTCTCGACCATTTGAGACTCCTCGTCATGTCCCGATCTCATCCGGGACTCGAACTCCTTGGTACATCAAAACTCATAAACTCATAATATAAGCATCGCCGAAACCTTAAGCGTGCGGACCCTACGGGTTCGAGAACTATGTAGACATGACCTAGAACTATTCTTGGTCAATAACCAATAAGCGGAACCTGGATGCCCATATTGGCTCCTACATATTCTCTGAAGATCTTTATCGGTCAAACCGCATAACAACATACTTTGTTCCTTTGTCATCGGTATGTTACTTGCCGAGATTCGATCGTCGGTATCAATACCTAGTTCAATCTCGTTACCGGCAAGTCTCTTTACTCGTTCCGTAATACATCATCTCATAACTAACTCATTAGTTACAATGCTTGCAAGGCTTAGGTGATGAGTATTACCGAGAAGGCCGAGAGATACCTCTCCGAGCAATCGGAGTGACAAAACCTAATCTCGAAATCGCCAACCCAACATGTACCTTTGGAGACACCTGTAGTACTCCTTTATAATCACCCGATTCGTTGTGGCGTTTGGTAGCACCAAAGTGTTCCTCCGATAGCAGGAGTTGCATAATCTCATAGTTACGAGGAACATGTATAAGTCATGAAGAAAGCAATAGCAACATACTAAGCGATCATGTGCTAGGCTAACGGAATGGGTCATGTCAATCACATCATTCTTCTAATGATGTGATCCCGTTAATCAAATGACAACTCATGTCTATGGCTAGGAAACTTAACCATCTTTGATTCAACGAGCTAGTCAAGTAGAGGCATACTAGTGACACTATGTTTGTCTATGTATTCACACATGTATTATGTTTCGGTTAATACAATTCTAGCATGAATAATAAACATTTATCATGAAATAAGGAAATAAATAATAACTTTATTATTGCCTCTAGGGCATATTTCCTTGAGTCTCCCACTTGCACTAGAGTCAATAATCTAGTTCACATCGCCATGTGATTTAACATTAATAGTTCACAACTATATGTGTTTAACACCCATAGTTCACATCGACATGTGACCAACACCCAAAGGGTTTACTAGAGTCGATAATCTAGTTCACATCTCTATGTGATTAACACCCAAAGAGTACTAAGGTGTGATCATGTTTTGCTTGTGAGATAATTTTAGTCAGCAGATTGCTGTCACATTGAGCCGTAAGTATTTACAAATTTCTATGTCTACAATGCTCTTGCGGAGCTACTCTAGCTAATTGCTCCCACTTTCAATATGTATCAGATTGAGACTCGAGTCATCTAGATTAGTGTTAAAACTTGTATCGGCGTAACCCTTTACGACGAACCTTTTCACTTCCATAATCGAGAAACATATCCTTATTCTACTAAGGATAATTTTGACCATTGTCCATTGATCTACTCCTAGATCACTATTGCACTCCTTGCCAAGCTTTAGTGGTAGGGTATGCAATAGATCAGTACACAACATGACATACTTTATAGAACCTATGGCTGATGCATAGGGAATGACTTTCATTCTCTTTCTATCTTCTGCCGTGGTCGGGTTTTGAGTCTTACTCAATTTCACACCTTTGCAACACAGGCAAGAACTTTTCTTTGACTGTTCCATTTTGAACTACTTCAAAATCTTGACAAGGTATGTAATTATTGAAAAAACTTATCAAGCGTTTTGATCTATCTCAATAGATCTTGATGCTCAATTTGTAAGCAGCTTCACGAGGTCCTTCTTTGAAAAACTCCTTTCAAATACTCCTTTATGCTTTGCAGAATAATTCTACATTATTTCCAATCAACAATATGTCATTCACATATACTTATCGGAAATCTTGTAGTGCTCCACTCACTTTCTTGTAAATCTGAGGCTTCTCCAAAGTCTGTATAAAACCATATCTTTGATCAACTCATCAAGCGTTTATTCAACTCGAGATGCTTGCACCAGTCCATAGATGGATCATTGGAGCTTGCGCATTTGTTAGCTCCTTTAGGATTGACTAAACCTTCTGGTTGCATCATATACAACTCTTCTTTAATAAATCCATTAAAGAATGTAGTTTTTACATCCATTTGCAGATTTCATAAAATGTGGCAATTGCTAACATGATTCGGACAGACTTAAGCATTGCTACAGTTGAGAAAATCTCATTGTAGTCAACACCTTGAACTTGTCGAAAAACTTTTTTGTGACAAGTCGGGCTTTGTAGATAGTAACACTACTATCAGTGTCCGTCTTCCTCTTGAAGATCCATTTATCTACATGGCTTGCTGATCATCGAGCAAGTCAATCAAAGTCCATACTTTGTTCTCATACATGGATCCTATCTCAGATTTTATGGCCTCAAGCCATTTCGCGGAATCTGGGCTCATCATCGCTTCCTCATAGTTAGTAGGTTCATCATGGTCTAGTAACATGACTTCGAACATGATTACCGTACCACTCAGTGCGGATCTTACTCTGGAAGACCTCACGAGGTTTGGTAGCAACTTGATCTGAAGTTTCATGATCATCATCATTAACTTCCTTACTAATTGGTGTAGGAATCACTTTGGAACTGATTTACGTGATGAACTACTTTCCAATAAGGAGAAGGTACAATTACCTCATCAAGTTTCTACTTTCCTCCCTCACTTCTTTTGAGAGAAACTTCTTCTCTAGAAAGGATCCATCTTAGCAACAAAAACTTGCTTTCGGATCTGTGATAGAAGGTGTACCCAATAGTTACCTTTGGGTATTCTATGAAGCGCACTTCTCGATTTGGGTTCGAGCTTATCGGTGAAAACTTTTTCACATAAGCATCACAACTCAAACTTTTAAGAAGCGACAGACTTTAGGTTTCTTGTTAAACCATAGTTCATATGGTGTCGTTTCAGCGGTTTAGATGGTGCCCTATTAAATGTGAATGCAGCTGTCTCTAATGCATAACCCCAAAATGATAGTGGTAAACCGATAAGAGACATCATAGATCGCACCATATCCAATAAAGTGCGGTTACAACTTTCGGACACACCATTATGCTGTGGTGTTCCATATGGCGTGAGTTCTTGAAACTATTTCACATTGTTTCAAATGAAGACCAAACTTCGTAACTCAAATATTCATCTCCGTGATCAGATCACGAAACTTTATTTTCTTGTTACGATGATTTTCCACTTCACTCTGAAATTCTTTGAACCTTTCAATTATTTCAGACTTATGTTTCATCAAATAGATATACCCATATCTGCTCAAATCATCATGTGAAGGTTAGAAAATAACGATACTTGCCACGAGCATCAACACTCATTGGATCCCATACATCGGTATGTATTATTTCCAATAAGTCGGTAGCTTGTTCCATTGTTAGGAGAAGCGGAGTTTTAGTCATCTTGCCCAAAAGGCACGGTTACTTAAGCATCAAATGATTCATAATCAAGTGATTCCAAAAGTCCATCGGCATGGAGTTTTCTTCATCGCTTTACACCAATATGACCTAAGCGGCGATTACCACAAATAAGTTGCACTATCATTATTAACTTTGCATCTTTTGGTTTCAATATTATGAATATGTGTATCACTATGATCGAGATCAACAAACTATTTTTATTGGGTGTATGACCATTGAAGGTTATATTCATTTAAGCAGAACAACAATTATTCTTTGACTTTAAATGAATAACCGTTCGAAAACTATTTTCATTGGGTGTATGACCATCGAAGGTTTTATTCATTTAAGCGAACAACAATTATTCTTTGACTTTAAATGAATAACGTTTTGCAATAAACATGATCAAATCATATTCATGCTCAGCATAAACACCAAATAACATTTATTTAGGTTTAACACTAATCCGAAAGTATAGGGAGTGTGCGATGATGATCATATCAATCTTGGAACTACTTCCAACACTCATCGTCACTTCCCTTCAACTAGTCTCTGTTTATTCTGTAACTCCTGTTTGAGTTACTAATCTTAGCAACGAACAGTATCAAATACTCAGGGGCTACTATAAACACTAGTAAGGCACACATCAATAACCTGTATATCAAATATAACCTTCTTCACTTTGCCATCCTTCTTATCCACCAAATATTCAGGGGTAGTTCCGCTTCCAGTGACCAGTTCCATTGCAGCAAGAGTACTCAGTCTCAGGCTTAGGTCTAGACTTGGGCTTCTTCACTCGAGCAGCAACTTGCTTGCCGTTCCTTTTGAAGTTCCCCTTCTTCCCTTTGCCCTTTTCTTGAAACTAGTGGTCTTGTCAATCATCAACACTTGATGGTCTTTCTCGATTTCTACCTTCGTCGATTTCAACATCACGAAGAGCTCGGGAATCGTTTTCGTCATCCCTTGCATACAATAGTTCATCACGAAGTTCTAGTAACTTAGTGATGGTGACTAAAATTCTGTCAATCACTATCTTATCGGGAGATTAACTCCCACTTGATTCAAGCGATTGAAGTACCCGGACAATCTGAGCACATGCTCACTAGTTGAGTGATTCTCCTCCATCTTTTAGCTATAGAACTTGTTGGAAACTTCATGTCTCTCAACTCGGGTATTTGCTTGAAATATTAACTTCAACTCTGGAACATCTCATATGGTCCATGGCGTTCAAAACGTCTTTGAAGTCGATTCTAAGCCGTTTAAGCATGGTGCACTAAACTATCAAGTAGTCATCATATTGAGCTAAGCCAAGCGTTCATAACGTCGCATCTTGCTCTTGCAATAGGTCATCACCTAGCGGTGCATCAAGGACATAATTCTTACGTGCGCAATGAGGATAAACCTCGGATCACGGATCCAATCCATAACATTGCTACTAACATTTTTCAATACAATTTTCTCTAGGAACACATTAAAATAATCATATGAAAGCAACAACGCGAGCTATTGATCTACAACATAATTTGCAAAATACTACCGGGACTAAGTTCATGATAAATTAAAGTTCAATTAATCATATTACTTAAGAACTCCCACTTAGATAGACATCTCTCTAGTCATCTAAGTGATTCGTGATCAAATCAACTAAACCATGTCCGATCATCACGTGAGATGGAGTAGTTTCAATGGTGAACATCACTATGTTGATCATATCTACTATATGATTCACGCTCGACCTTCGGTCTCCGTGTTCGAGGCCATATCATTATATGCTAGGCTCGTCAAGTTTAACCTGAGTATTCGCGTGCAACTGTTTTGCACCGTTGTATTTGAGCGTAGAGCCTATCACACCCGATCATCACGTGGTGTCTCGTACGAAGAACTTTCATAGCGGTGCATACTCGGGAGAACACTTCTTGATAATTTTGGTGAGAGATCATCTTATAATGCTACCGTCAATCAAAGCAAGATAAGATGCATAAAGGATAAACATCACATGCAATCAATATAAGTGATATGATATGGTCATCATCATCTTGTGCTTGTGATCTCCATCGCGAAGCTTACCGTCATGATCACCATCGTCACCGGTAGCGACACCTTGATCTCCATCGTAGCATCGTTGTCGTCTCGCCAACTATTGCTTCTCGACTATCGCTACTGCTTAGTGATAAAGTAAAGCAATTACATGGCGTTTGCATTTCATACAATAAGCGACAACCATATGGCTCCTGCCGATTGCCGATAACTTCGGTTACAAAACATGATCATCTCATACAATATAGCATCACGTCTTGACCATATCACATCACAACATGCCTGCAAAAACAAGTTAGGCGTCCTCTACTTTGTTGTTGCAAGTTTTCACGTGGCTGCTACGGGCTGAGCAAGAACCGTTCTTACCTCGCATCAAAACCACAGCGATAGTTTGTCAAATAGACTCGTTTTAACCTTCTCAAGGACGGGCGTAGCCTTTCAGTTCAACTAAAGTGAGAGAGCAGACACCCGCGGTCACCTTTAAGCAGCGAGTGCTCGGGCGGTGAAACCAGTCTCGCGTAAGCGTCTGGCGTAATGTCGGTCGGGCGCTTCATCTCACAATACCGCTGAACCAAAGTATGACATGCTGGTAGGCGGTATGACTTATATCGTCCACAACTCACTTGTGTTCTACTCGTGCACATGACATCAGCGCATAAAACCAGGCTCGGATGCCCTTTGTTGGGGAGCGTAGTAATTTCAAAAATTTCCTACGAACACGCAAGACCATGGTGATGGCATAGCAGCGAGAGGAGAAGTGTCGTCCACGTACCCTCGTGAACCGAAAGCGAGCGTTATAACAGCGGTTGATGTAGTCGTGCGTCCCACGATCCGACCGATCCAAGCACGAGCGTCACGGCACCTCCGAGTTCGCACGTTCAGCTCGATGGCGATCCCGGACTCCGATCCAGCAAAGTGTCGGGGATGAGTTCCGTCGACCTGACGGCGTGGTAGCGATGTTGATGCTCCACCGGCGCGGGGCTTCGCTAAGCTCATGACGATATGACTTCTCGGCGCGAGGCTTCGCCTAAGCTCATGACGATATGACGAAGTGGAATATGGTGGAAGGGGCACCGCTGCGGCTAAGGAAGATCCGTAGATCAACTTGTGTCATGGGGTGCCCCCTGCCCCGTATATAAAGGAGCAAGGGAGGAGGTGGCGGCCTAGGAGGAGGCGCGCCAAGGGAGTCCTACTCCCCAGGGAGTAGGACTCCTTCTTTCTAGTCCAACTAGGAGAAGGGGGAAAGGGGAAGTGGAGAAGGAAGGGAGAGGTGGGCTGCGCCCCAAACCCCTTGTCCAATTCGGACTGGGCTTGGGAGGGCAGCGCCACCTCTGGCTCCTTCCACTAAGGCACATTAAGGCCCAATACTCTTCCCGTATTCCGTAACTCCCGGTACTCGAAAAATACCGAATCACTCGGAACCTTTCCGAACTCGAATATAGTCGTCCAATATATCGATCTTTACGTCTCGACCATTTGAGACTCCTCGTCATGTCCCGATCTCATCCGGGACTCCGAACTCCTTCGGTACATCAAAACTCATAAACTCATAATATAAGCATCGCCGAAACCTTAAGCGTGCGGACCCTACGGGTTCGAGAACTATGTAGACATGACCTAGAACTATTCTTGGTCAATAACCAATAAGCGGAACCTGGATGCCCATATTGGCTCCTACATATTCTCTGAAGATCTTTATCGGTCAAACCGCATAACAACATACTTTGTTCCCTTTGTCATCGGTATGTTACTTGCGAGATTCGATCGTCGGTATCAATACCTAGTTCAATCTCGTTACCGGCAAGTCTCTTTACTCGTTCGTAATACATCATCTCATAACTAACTCATTAGTTACAATGCTTGCAAGGCTTAGGTGATGAGTATTACCGAGAAGGCCAGAGATACCTCTCAGAGCAATCGGAGTGACAAAACCTAATCTCGAAATCGCCAACCCAACATGTACCTTTGGAGACACCTGTAGTACTCCTTTATAATCACCCGATTCGTTGTGACGTTTGGTAGCACCAAAGTGTTCCTCCGGTAGCAGGAGTTGCATAATCTCATAGTTACGAGGAACATGTATAAGTCATGAAAGCAATAGCAACATACTAAGCGATCATGTGCTAGGCTAGCGGAATGGGTCATGTCAATCACATCATTCTTCTAATGATGTGATCCCGTTAATCAAATGACAACTCATGTCTATGGCTAGGAAACTTAACCATCTTTGATTCAACGAGCTAGTCAAGTAGAGGCATACTAGTGACACTATGTTTGTCTATGTATTCACACATGTATTATGTTTCGGTTAATACAATTCTAGCATGAATAATAAACATTTATCATGAAATAAGGAAATAAATAATAACTTTATTATTGCCTCTAGGGCATATTTCCTTCAGTGGTCACAATCCAGATCGTTTGAATTTCATATTGAATCAGCCTTGTCCGAAGCATGGGACGAAGGAGGTGCCGGCGAACCACCTTTGGAAGGATTGTTATATTATCAGGAGTTCAAAATTCCAATTCTTTCCGGTATGATCAAAGGCCCGGTGGCGGTTCAGGAGTCCGCCCGAATTCTGATGGAGAAATACCGGCCCGGGATTCGATGGTAATCCGGGCGGGCAAGGCAATCGAGAATAATCAAGGTAATCGAGCAGTCGAGAACCAAGGAGGCTACAATCAACAACAGCGGTCGGGTTATCGAGCAACCCAAAGCAATTGAATGGTGGACAATACCCGTCTTCACCACCAGCTTGGACCGGCGAGACCGAAAACTTGAGGAGGCGGTCGGTGTTGTTGAACCGGCTGCGCCGCATTACTGCTTATTTGGTCCGAGCAGCCCGATTGTGTGGAAGCGAGAGGACCATCCTCCCGGGTTTACAATCCGGGTCGATTAACCCTAGTGGTAGCACCCGGTGGCGGAGTACAAGTTTACCAAGGTTCTTATGGATGGAGGAAGCAGCATCAACATCACGTACTCACGAGACTTTCGGCGGATGGGATTAGCAGATAGGCATCTCGGGCCATCGATCTGATATTTCACGGAGTGGTGCACAGTAAGTCGGCATACCGGTCGGTAAAATAACTCTGGAGGTAACCTTTGGAGGCGAGCATGACTCGAGCGAAGCGTTGACATTTGAGGTGGTGAAAATTCAAAGCCCTTACCCGCCCTCTTTGGGCGGCGGCTTATCACTAAGTTCATGGCACGGCCTGTTATGTTTACTTACAGCTGAAAATGCGGGTCACAAAGGAACAATAACGGTTCATGGGAGCCGCGGATCGCTCTGGAGTGCGAGGAAGGTGATGCGACTTCTGTGAGTCGGTTTGTGCCACGGAGGAGTTAAAGTATTATAAGGATAATGTTGATCCGGCGGATATGACCCCTTTGAAGAAGCCAACTCTGAGCATGATCCGGACTTGAAGTTCAAATCGGTGAGGCGAAGCTTGTTGATTTTGTGCCGGCGAGTCATCCAAGCAGTTCACCATCGGTGCCAATCTGGATCCTAAATAGGAAAGCGCGCTCATCGAGTTCATCCGTGAGAATCGGGACATTTTGCATGAAACCCGACATGCCGGGTGTACGAGGAACTCGCTGAGCACACTCTTAATGTGGACCGAAATACAAACCGGTAAAACAGTTTCTTCGCGGTTTAACGAGGAAAAGCGCAAGGCCATCGGAGAAAAGTCGCTAGACTTTTGGCGCAGGGTTTATCGTTGAAGTCTTTCACCCAGTGGCTTGCTAATCCGGTGTTGGTCCTTAAGAAAAATGGCACTTGGCGCATGTGCGTGGATTACGGATCTTAACAAAGCTTGTCCGGCGGATCCTTCGCCCTCCCGCATTGACGGATCATTGATGCAGCGGCGGGTTGTGGCGTTGAGCTTTACGGATCGTATTCGGTTATCATCAGATTAAGATGGCGGTTAAAGACCAGGAGAAAGCGGCGTTTATCACCTTTTGGAGCCTTACGCTATGTGTCCATGCCCTTTGGGCTCAAAGGCGTAAGCAACTTATCAGCGTTGCGTGCAAATTGTTTACATGAACAGATCGGCCGTGTTGTGCGCCTATGTGGATGATATCGTGGTGAAATCAAGGCAGAAGGAAACATTGATTGAGGACTTAAAAGAAACCTTTGACAACTTGCGGGTGTACAAGATGATGCTCAACCCGGCCAAGTGCATCTTTGGTGTTCGGCGAGGCAAATTGTTGGGTTTCTCGTGTCCAACGGGGATTGAGGCTAATCCGGAGAAGATTACAGCTATCACCTCCTTAGCCAAGCCAAAGTGCATCAATGATGTCCAGCGTTTGGCAGGCGGATTTCTGCGCTAAGCGGTTTATCGATCGCCTAGGAGAAGGCTATCCCTTTGTACGGAATCTTTGAAGAAAGCGGATCAATTCGTTTGGAGCTCATTTGCTGATGAGGCATTGGAGGATTTAAGCGGCAGGTGGCCAACCCTTTGTTCTTGTTGCCCCTATTGACGAGGAGCCGCTCTGTTATATGTTCTTTGCTAATGCGAGGCGGTGAGTGTAGCCATTGTGGTGGGCGCAAGGAGGCGGGGAAGGAGTATCCGGTTCAGCGGCTAGTTTACTACATCAGCGAGTTCTCATCGAATCTAAACAAAGGTATCCACATTGGCGAAGCTGGTATATGGAGTTTTTATGGCAAGCGGAAGCTGAAGCAATATTTCCAAGGGCACCCCATTACGGTGGTCGATTCGGCTCCCTTGGCGATATCATCTTGAAGCAAAGCGGTGGCGGATTGCTAAGTGGGCTATAGAACTTGGGCATACGGTTTAAGGTATGTGCCCAGACGGCCGTCAAGTCTCGAGCACTTGTGGATTTCATTAATGATTGGGCCGGAGTTACAAGCGCCCGGAAGAAGCGGATCACACCTATTGGACCATCCATTTTGATGGGTCGAGGCAGTTGGAGGGCTCGGGGGCTGGAGTCGTATTAACTTCCCACGGTGACAAGTTACTGTTATGTTCTCCGTCTAATGTTCCTTGTACTAACAATGCAGCTGAGTATGAAGCTTTGCTGCATGGTCTCCGGATAGCCAAGAAATGAATCTCAGCGGGTTAAATGCTTTGGTGACTTCGGACTTGGTGGCCCGGCAAGTATCCGGTGCCAGGACTCAAAGATCCACTCATGGCTGCATATCGTCGGGAAGTGGATGTTGTTGCAGGACATTTTAAAGGGTATCGGGTGGACCATGTGGATCGTCGGAAGAGCAGGCGGTGATGCTTTGAGCGGCTGGGTTCCCAGCGTAAACGGTCCATAGCGTTTTCCTTGATGTGCTGCACAAACCGTCGAGTTAAACTTCTGATGAAATTGATTTGGCTATCCCTGATCCGGAAGCTCATTTGGTGGCGGCCTTGCATGTCATCCGGTTGGGCGCTCCTTATTTGGCATACATGAACGGGCGAGTTACGGAGGATGAGGCGTTGGCCCGGCGAGATAGTTCGGCGGTCTAAGTCTATGACCATTGTTAATGGCGAGTTGCACCGTCGCGGTGTGTCGAGGCGTTTCAGCGTTGTGTGTCCCCTGAAGAGGGCTGTGAGATATTGCGAGAGATTCATGAAGGGATTGTGGTCACCACGCGGTTCAAAGTCCACAGTGGCCAAAGCATTCCGCCATGGTTTCTATTGGTTGACCGCCCATCTTGATCACGGAGGATTTGGTCGAACGATGTGGCGGTTGCCAAAAGTTCTCGAGCGTGCTCATGTGCCAGCCAAAATTGAGGATGATTCAATTACTTGGCCATTTGCGACTTGGGGGCTGGATATGGTTGGACCTTTCAAAGGTCCAAGGATAAGAAAGACCCACTGTTGGTGGCGGTGGATAAGTTTACCAAGTGGGTCGGCGAGCACATTAGCAAGTGTGATGCAGCCACGGCGGTTCAGTTCATCAAGCGGGTGATTTTCGGTTTGGGTTTCCACAGTATCATCACGGACAATGGCACCAATTTATCCAAAGGAGCTATGAAGGAATTTTGTGAGCGAGCACATCCGGCGATGTTTCTTCTGTAGCCACCCAATCAATGGTCAAGCGGAGCGAGCTAATCAGGAAATTTTGAAGGTATCAAACCCGGCTTATGGTCCCTTTAGAAGGGCGGCGGGTTGTTGGGTGGAAGAGCTACCATCGGTGATATGGAGTATTAACACTACCCCTAACCGTTCCACTGGATACCGCCGTTCTTTATGGTCTATGGGCGGGCGGTCCTTCGATGATATCCGTCACGACTACGCCTCGGTAGCAGCTTATGTTGAGGTGGATAGCGAGGCAGCGCGGCAAGATGATTTGGACCATTTGGGCGAAGAAGCGCGATATGGCAGCAGCCCGTTGGCGGTCTACCAACAAGATCTTCGTCGGTATCACGGCCGTGAGTTAAAACCAGAACCTTCGGGAAGGAGATTTAGTGCTGCGGCTCATTCAAGATCGAGAAAGATATGCACAAGCTATCCCCACCTTGGGAAGGGCCTTTTGTGGTCAGCAGAATCTATACAAGCGGTTCCTACTATCGATTGATGTTAGAGGCGAAAGGACTCACGCATGCGTCGGAGGAGAGACCAACGAGCCATGGAACATTGCTCATCTTGACCTTATTATACGAGCCATTGGCTCCACTTATGTACATATCAAGACTGTATATATTATGAATAAAAGCAATAAACGGATCCTCGGCTAAGCGGGGTATCATTACGTATAAAAGACGGTTTGGGTACATGGAATGCTGTTGTGAAGCGGCCTCGGTTCAACCCTTAGCCTTGTTTTGAAACTTTTGTCATTTGGGGGCTTGGTAGTATCCGAACCAATGCAATGCCTCTTGACGGTGAAAGCCACCGGATCATTTGGGGACATGGTCACGTCTGAACCGATCCGCCTCTTGGTGACCTAAGGCCATAGAATCACTTAGGGGCTTTGGTGAACCGAACCATTGCAATGCCACTTGATCGGCATCATGCCACGAGTTCGATTGGGGACTGGCTGACTTGAACCATCGCTTCGCCGTATAGGGGCTTGGTCTGTCCGACCATGGTAACACCATCGATCCGGCTCGATACAGCCTTGTCTAAATAAGCGGTTTTCTCATTGATTTTGTTTCCATGTGGTTTTGATACCTATCATTTGGTTTTATCGGCCCGTAAACGGTTTACGTTGTCGTCGTTTTAAGCTGGCGATTTTGTTCGGTTTGATTTCTTGTTAAACATCCCATTGTGGAGTAACGGGGGCTTATCATGCCGGCACAGTTTACGATAAATCGGTCTTATCTGAGGTTGCCCTCCTTTGGCGATGATGGTTTATAAGACCTCCGCCTCGGGATTGGCTACAGCCAGCTGTGTGTACTGATCTTTGGCGGTATGTTAAGTATCACATAATTTTGATCGTATACCTCGGTATTTTTCATATAAATATTGGTATCGATCTGGTTGGAGGTATACACGCCATGGCGGTTTAAGAACTTGTGATTGCGGGCAAAATATGTTGCGAGGATTCACTACAAAGGCCAGCGGATCCGGCACCGCCGAGCAAAGTTCTGAGACCAAAGTTGTCTTGGCATTGTTCAAGGAAAGACACTTGCTATCCTATTACAAAAGCCTTTCGAGGCCGGCGTTTCTGGCGGAGTTATGCCTTGAGGCTTTGGATATATCACCGGCTTGGCGGATTCGCTGCTTCACGGGTTGGCCGAGGTGGAGGCGGCGCTGGCGTCGGTTCAGCTTCTTCCTCTTCCTCACCCAAAGCCGGAAGTCATTGGTAGACCAGTCAATCCGGGTTAAGGCACGAAAACAGCTTCTTCACTTATCAGTTCAGCGGATCAACGTCGAGGCGTAAGTGTGCTTACAATTGGAGAATCAGGCTCTGCACTTCGGGATGACAAACTCCACCCTTGTTATTGGCGTCATAAAAGATCGGTGAACCTCGAGGTTGGCCGGCGGCGATTGACTTGCCAGCGGGCGCACTTCCTTTGTAATCCGTTTGAGCATCGTTATCAAAGGCTTCACCATTCTCTTGAGCTTTGGGAAAACCTTTAGCTATGTCGGCGGATCAAGATCCGCTATCCATGCTTTAGCACGAGTCGAGCGATGGCGTGCCAGCCGGGCTGCGGATCGCTTCATCTCTTCAAGCTGCCGGAATCATGGACAGCGGTCCAGCGTCTCTCGATCGAGGGGCGGCGCCCGTGTTGTCATATGAAGTGGCGCATATAACCCGCTGGGCGCCGGTATATAGCTGCTCAATCGAGTGTCTGAAGCCTTGAGCTTTTCCGCCGTCGTCGAGCCGGATGAGCAATCGTTTGCCTACACCAGGTTTGGACAGCTCAAGTTAAACGGCGGAAGCATTAACACAGGCATATTCGGTATAAATTTGCTTACCAAAGATGGCAGAGGTCATGGCATGCACTTGGCGTTTGAGTCGATCAGTTCTTGATCACGGTTTAAGGGCGCCTCGGCTTCCTCCGCCCGCTTTACTAAACCGGCCTTCTCGGTGTCGATTGACCCTTCGGTTGTACCACTCCTTCAGCTGTGCCATGGTGGTCGGGGCAGTTTTAGCTCATCCTTGGCTTTGGTGGCTTCCGTTATTTGGGTTTCAGTTACTTGGAGGTCCTTTAGTTGCCTGACTTCTTTGGTGTATTTCATTCGATGACAAAGGAAGCATGTTAGTGGGTTCATTATACAAGTCCCAAGCTTAATACAAGTATTCAACTTGGCACTTGGGGGCTAATGGCTAGTTGATCTCAATTTGCTATGAAGAGACACACCTTAAGTCGGTTTAACTTTACAAAGTTAAGCCGACCCTTAGAGAGCTACTATGCAGTTAAAATAAAGAAAGGTCAGCTCATTACCTCATAGCGGTCCTTCATGCGGTTTACTAGACCGGCTTCAAAGTCGCGGCTTGTGTAAAGCAGTTGAAGCGGAATGAAGCTCTTAGGCGGAGAAATTGTAAGTGGCCGACATATCAGTCTTCCCTTGTCCTTGCTCATAATAGTGGAACCTTCTTTGATCTTGTGTTTTGCTAAGCGACGGTTGGCTAGGGCGATGTAGCGATTACTGTCACAATAACATCGTCATTTTCAGCGGTCTTGTTTGGGCTTGCCGTCGTTTTGCTCTGGCTCGGCGGTTCAACGATCCACGACCCGCTCGGCGGGCAGGTTTGATGGAGCAGGCTGGGAAGTTTCCACTTGGACCTCGGTTCAACCTGGCGGATCAGCGATGTCGTCTTTGTACAATTCACGAGCTTTCCTTGGCGGCTTGAGGTTTTCGTGTGGTTGTTACGGGGTTTTATCGGGTCAACATCGAGGTAGGATCAAGTTTTCGCCTTCTTGCTCAAGCGAGCCTTGGTGCTGCAATATTCAGAATCGGATCAAGACAAATTGACCAAGGTGACGGTGAGTCAAATTGACAAACAGTAATTACATACCTGCGGCAATGTTCAGCGGAGGCGGTTGTGTGGTGGATGAACCGCCCAGACGAGTTGGAAGAGGCACGATAATTGGTCGAGACGGATTGAGAGGACATCGGAAGAAACCTTTTAAGGGATAGCGCTTTTCGGAGAGCAAGTCACCTCGGCGGCGCTTTCGGATAGGTGTGTGCAGTAAACGGTGAGGTAACCTGTTGGCCTTTGTCTTGGGTTATCTGGCGCTCTTCAGCCTGTTGTGTCTTCAAGTTAAGATTTGGATTCAAGTAAGCACAGGAATGGTATTTTTCACTTTCCGGACGGTATGGCGAATTCTCTTAACGGTGCAAGATCGGATTCGGAAGAAAGTAAGATTACCTCAATAGAATTCGGCATGGCTGGCTTGAGCATCATCACAGGAAGAAAGTTGTCGATAAAAAGATTGTAAAAGGGCCAAGCATATGCGGAAGAAACACAAAGCGGAAAGCGGTTTACCTCAACCGATTCTTAGTCCTCCGGCGGATCGGAGGACTCGGCGGTCTTCTTCTTGCCCGTTTTCTTAGTGGCCTTGGACTTTACCTGGCGCCCGAACGGTTTGGTTCGTTTCGGAAAGAGCTGTCGGCTGAGAAGGAACAAGGATGCGTGTATCAGCGGAGTATTAAGAGCTTGAAAGGCGGTGAGTAGAACTTACGCGGCGGTTTGTTGGTGGCACAAAATGGAGCCAACCGGTTAGGCTGCGAGCGGAGATTGGCTCATCGAGCATCTTCTTGGCGATCTCGGTGACCTCTGTTCGATTATAGGCAGCTCGTGGCGCCTTTGAGGATCTTTGAGGCTGCGGTGTACTCGTGCATCAATCCGGGCGGCGGCTTGGTAGCAAAACACCCCAAGAGACCCGACAGCGTACAAGATCCACGCCGGTTAAGCCATTGGCCATTAGAGCCGGAGCTTGATTATTTGCGGTCGAAGTTCTTCCGTTCCGTGGCGGTTAAGCGGGAAGGCAGCGGATCTGGTTCTTGAGCGGTGAAGCGGTAACCCGGCAAGGGTTTTCGTTGGCGAGGCAGTGTTCAGCGGTAGAACCAGGTTTGGTTCCATTCCTTTGGATGGCTGTGGTGCTTGGCGTGAGGAAAATCGACTTCCTTCCTCTTACGGATTGAAGCGCCGCCCAGCTCCGTGTTAGGACCGTCGAGAAAACTACGTGCGGCGGTTCAAATGGAAAAAATCCGGAACAACTCCACAGATGGTTCCTCTTGAAGATAGACTTCACGAAGACTTGAAAGTTGCATATATTCGACACGAAATTGGGCGATGTCACGAGGATGGAGTTGCGGTAGCAAGGACATCCGGAAAAATTTTGAACGGGCGGACAGAACCCCGGTCTAAGTGCTGCATAAACACGATTACTTCTCCTTTCGCGGCTCGGGAGAAACTTCGCCCTCGGAACCGCCAATGGAGGACACTTTTGGAGCCAAACCGCCCGGTGGTGACATAGCCGTTGAGTGTGTTTGATGACTCTGGACGGACCCGGTTGCAAGCGGAAAATTGAGAGCCATTCCGGAAGATTAAAGCTGCGAAAGAAAGGAAAAGCGGTTCCTTTGTTGAGCGGGTCAGGCGTTCACGAATATTGTTAAACCGGCAATTGGTGGCGGCTTCCCATTCGGTTTAACTAAGGGCTAATGGGTAGCGGATTAGCTATCAAAGGTTAAACCGCCCGGAAGAAGCGAGTTGGAAAAGTTGCTAAGTGTATCTGAAACAGGTTTCCCATGCAAATAAGAATAATTTGGATCTCTTGGAGTTCGATGAGGAAAATTTCTCGACCTATCTGAGACCTCCTACAGCGAGGAGGTTCAGGCTGTTAAAGTAAGGGATCTGAGCAGAAGGGAAGATGCATAGAGTCGGGTAAAGCGGCGAGCAGCCACTTGCATAGGATGGCCGATGCGGATGAGCCGTCTGCGGCGTGGCGGAGCTAGTATGAAGGATCGACCTGACGCTTACGAGCTATGAGGCGAGCGAGTTCTCGAGATGAGATCTAGGGTTTGAAGGAAACCTTACGGACGGCGGGAACGCGGAGGCGCTGAAACTCTGGTAAGATCAGGTCGATCTGGCGGCCCGGCGTGAAGCGTCGGTCGGAGGTTGAAGCGACGGCAAGAGCTTGAGGTCGGTAGTCGCGAGGAAGAAGAAGAGGAGGAGGAGAAGAAGAATGACCCGACCGGTCTATTTATAAGGGACGGAGTAATCAATGGTAGCGAGAATCGAGAGTCAGCGGCGGAAGGTGCGTGGCCGCCTCGATTTCAGGATAGCCTTAATGAAGGGAATCTTCTTGTTTGGATTCTTTTGTTCAAAATGGCGTCGGTGCCACGACACGAAGATCGAAGGATGATGTCACGGCGGTTCAAGCGGATGGCGGTTTACAAAGGAGATCAAGGGGTTGCTTGAAGGCGTAGAAGATTAACTGAACGGTTCAAGTCAATCTGGGGCCTAATGTTGGGGATACAACTACGGTGTGAACACGCCCGGAATCGGTTTACCTAAATCGTGATCGAGGCCCATATGGAGCACTGGAGCCCGGCGAATTAAGGTCCATACATGTAAACCGCCTTAGTATTGTAACTTGAATTGTAAGACAAGAAAGGAGAAACCAAGCGGACTCTTGTATGAGCGGTTGGGATTCTATAAGCGGCGAGGCGTCAACCCGTGTATATAAGGGGCGACCGGCGGCGAGTTAAAGACGAAGGATTGAGGCTAAGGCAAAGCTATTGCTCCTAGTGGCGAACCATATCAATCACACCTGGCCCGGGCGTAGGTTTTACCTTCATCGAAGGGCGAACGATATAATTCCGTGTCTTGTGTCGCATTAACCCCTCTAGGTTAACCCGTCGATGGCCTGCGACTAAGTCCTTTCATGAGGACATCTGCCGTGACAATTCCACGACACTTACCTAACCCCTCTTATGTGAAGCGAAATGGTTTGGCCTCTATGCCACCATTCTCATATGGTGCTTTCATGAGTGATGAACTCTTTGCCACCCCTTGAGATGTGGGTGGTGAAGAAAAGAACTAATCTCTTCTCTGAGGTCAGGTCTCTGGCGTGCCTAAACGTCTGAAGAATTTCTTTGGGGGCACGACAAAAGTTCTGAAAGGGCCTTGAGGCTAATCATGATGAAATGAACTTTCATTTCACCGTCCTCATACTACTTATCGATTGATCTTTATGCGCTGAAATTCATCGATGAACTTGATATCATATTCTTCGCGATGAAGTATATGAGATCGTAAGTTATACTAATTCATCTGCGGGATGATCAACCCAAAACCCTTGAGTGGGTTCTCGATAGTGGATGTACAAATCACATGGTGGTGACAAGAATCTATTGATGGATGCTCCTTATCACCTCACATCTGAAGCATATCATCTTTCTTGACAAAGGCAAAAGTCGGTATTGGGACTTGGTAAGGTTGCTATCTCTAAGGACATGCACATGGACAAAGTCATGCTTGTTGAGTCTTTAGGATATAACCTCATGTCGATCTCAATGCTTTGTGATCTTGATATGGTTGTTATCTTTGGCAAATATCGTTGTGTTGTGATTATGGGTGACAATTCCAAAGTCTTGAAGGCTTTAGGAGAGGAGACTTGTATATTGTTGACTTCTCTACGGGACCACAACCAGCTGTGTGCTTACTTGCAAAAGCTTGAAGGCTGGCTATGGCATCGACGACTTAGTCCGCATGGCATGAGGAATTTACTGCGCTTGCGAAGAAGAAGCATGTCATTGGCATTGAGAATGTCAAATTCCTCAAGGATCACCTATCACGAACTGTGAAGCTGGAAAAATGACCAAGGCCAAGCATTCAGCGAAGACTATCATGACCACTACTCGTCCTTGAATTGCTTCACATGGACCTCTTTGGTCCCAATCATTACTCATTTATCGTTAATGAAGCATCACTATATGGCTTTGTTATTGTTGATGATTACTCTCGTTACACATGGGTACACATTGTTACTTACAAAAATCAAGTGCAGGAAATCTTCAAGCGATTTTCCTCGAGGCTTCAACCAACTTTGGTGTGAAGATCAAGCACATCGGGAGTGACAATGGAACTGAGTTCAAGAATTCGGACTTGAGGATTGTCTTGATGAACTTGGTATTACTCATGAGTTATCTGCTCCCTATACTCCTCGGCAAAATGGCGTCGTGGGCGCAAAACAGAACTCTTGTTGAGATGGCTGCACTATGCTTGATGAATACAAAAGCACAGTGGTTTACGGATTGAAGCAATTGACCTGCGTGCCACATCATCAACAGTATATCTTCACAAATTCTTCAAAAGACTGCCTATGAACTCCTTACGGACAAGAAACCCAATGTAAGTTATTTCAAAGTCTTGATTGCTAAATGCTGGATTAGAGATCCTCACCACACCTCTAAATTTGCGAAAGCACATGAAGGTTTATGCTTGGTTCGGAAAGGACTCGCACACCTCTGAGTCTTCAACATCGCACTTCACAAGATTGTTGACCTTTGTAGATGTCTTGATTCGATGAAACTAATGGCTGCAAAAAGAGCACCTACCTACTGTGTTAGGCGAACCAGCACTGAGGATTCCATCAGGTTCAAGGCAGCGAGGATGTTATTCCTCTTGAAGAAACTGCTGAAGAATTCATTCCTGTCTTGAAGAACGTCGGCTGATGCACTGAAGATAATCTTTGAAGAAAATGGTCTTTGAGAAAATGATCAAATTCCTCGAAGACAACCTGCTCATCCTCGCGTTGCAAAAGAAGTGCAAGTTGACAAGATCATCGATGACATTGAGCGCGGTCCTCTCACTCGCTCAAAAGCTTCACATTTATCTAACTTTTGTGGGCACTATGCTTTTGTCTCTATCACAGAGCCCACTAAGGTAGATGAAGCATTTACTGGAGCGGAGTGGATTCAGGCCATGCAAGAAGAATTACATCGATTCGAGCTCAACAACATCTGGGAACTGGTCAAGCGTCCAGATCCTCATAAGCATAATATCATTGGCACAAAGTGGATCTACCGCAACAAGCAAGATTAAAATGGTCTTGTGGTGAGGAATAAAACACGACTAGTAGCTCAAGGCTACCGCGAGTTGAAGGAATTGATTTGATGAAACTTTTGCACTGTTGCTAGATTTGAGTCTATTAGCATATTACTACGCCTATGCTAACCATCACAATATCACTTTATATCAAATGGATGTGAAAAGTGCATTCCTTAATGGTAAGCTTGAGGAAGAAGTATATGTTGCTCAACCCCAGGTTTTGAAGATCCAAAGAATCGACAAAGTCTTGAGACTAAATAAGGCCCTCTATGGCCTCAAGCAAGCCCTCGGTGGTATGATACATTGAAGGAATTCTTCGTGAAGAATGGCTTCACACCGATTCACTCGACCCTACTCTCTTTACTAAATCTTATGATGGTGAACTATTTGTGTGCCAAATATATGTTGATGATATTATCTTTGGCTGTCTTGACCAACGTTATAGTGATGAATTTGCCTATATGATGAGTGAAGAATATCAAATGTCTATGATGGGAGAGTTGAAATTCTTCTTAGGTCTTCAAATTCGTCAACAACACAATGGCATATTCATATCTCGGGAGAAATACCTCAAAGATGTCTGAAGAAATTGGCATGCAAGATTGCAAAGGTGTCAAAATTCCTATGCCCACAAATGGCCATCTATGCCTTGATGAAAATGGTATTGACTTGATCACAAGGTATACCGCTCCATTATTGGTTCTTTATTGTACTTATGTGCATCTAGGCCAGATATAATGCTTAGTGTTTGCATGTGTGCCCGATTTCAAGCTACACGAAGGAATCACACCATAAGGCTGTGAAGCATATTCTTGATATCTAGCTCACACACCAACACTAGGATTATGGTACCCCAAAGGGCTCTCGTTTGATCTCATTGGATATTACGACTCGACTATCTTTGGTGATCGTGTGGACCGTAAGTCAACATCGGCACTTGTCATTTCCTCGGACGATCTTTGATGCATTGGTCCTCGAAGAAAGCAGAGCGTGTATCACTATCCCTGCGGAAGCTGAATACATTGCTGCTTTGGCTCGTGTTGTGCTCAATTACTATGGATGAAGCAAACCCTCAAGGACTCGGCATCAACGTGAAGAATGTGCCTCTCTCTTGTGACAATGAGAGTGCCATCAAGATTGCTCACAACCAGTTCAGCACTTTCGAAGACAAAGCACATTCAAATTCGTCATCATTTTCTTTGTGATCATGTGTTGAAGGCGACATCTCCATCGAGCACGTGAAGACTGAAGAACAGCTAGCTGATATCTTCACTAAGCCCTTGGATGAGAAGAAATTTAGCAAGTTGCGGTGTGAGCTAAATATCTTAGAATCTTGAGCGTTCTTTGAAAAGGCACACATCCTAACACTTATGAAAAATTGATGACTTAGATGTGCAACACATGAAGAAAGCGTTTTCTTCAATCAATGAAGAATAACACTCTAAGTGTGAGAAATTAATGAATAATTTGATTCTCGAGAACCCTCGACAATTATGCTGCGATTGTCTGAAATCATCATTCTTATCTGATGAGTTCGCCACCACAAAGTTGAAAATCTTCAATTTGAGTTTTCCTCGGTTTTGAAATTCTTGATTTTTCAAATTCTTCAACTTTGCAAATTCTTCCTTTGTTTCCGTCGTCTTTCTTCATTGGATATATATATATATATATATATATATATATGGATTTATGTCCTCTCTGACATTCACTTATGGCTATTTCTTCAAGTCGTTTTTACGCTAAGTGAATGTGATCGGACCCTTTCCCTCTATGCTATACTCAACCCAATGCATTCACAAATTCTTCATGTGTGTTCTACTTTGAAACTTCGTTCAAATTCTTCCTTGTGTCCTTGACAGGTGAAGAAATTGCGACGGAACTTTTAAACGAATCTTATCAAACTTGATTTTACCGCTCAAACCGTCCGCATCCACGATGCATTATTTTATTCACCCACGATCGTACGATCTCCACTACCTGATGCGTGGGTGACACATGTCGTGAAGGGAAGCGGTCGAGGGGCATGTTAGTCCTAAATCTTGGACGATCCGTTTTTCACCGTGTCTATAAATACCCTCTCTCCTTCCTCACTCTTTTACTCGCTCGACCTCTCTCCCGCTCGAGCTCCTCAAAACCTAAGCGCCGCTTCTCCATAAATCGCGGTGAGGAAAAGCTTCTTTGCCTTGACCTCTTCGCCCGGCGTACTCGCGCCGACCGTGGAAAATCTTCACTCCGCCGTCGCGTAGCTGATTTCCTCTGCCAAGTTAGAGGCGGGGAAGATCTGAGCAGACGAACTTCTCAACTGTTCATGTCGGTTAAATCGTGTTCTTCACTTGAGTAAATTAAAAGTTACTTTTATTACTCGCTTTGATTCTCAAGTTTTCTTCAAATTCTTCAAAGGTGTTTCGTCTTCAAATCTTCACACATAAGAACACCTCAAATCTCTTGACTCGTTTCTCTAAGCAATGATTTTCTTCAAGATTCCTCAATTGTGTGGATCTTGATCTATACAACTCTGGAACCTAAGACAAAAGAGCAGCTTAGTGAAATTCTTCAAAACTCATCTGGTCAAAATCCTCAAACTTGTTCTTTTGAAAAACCTTACGAGAGCATATGACCTCTTCAAATTCCTCGCACCTATACTCATTCACGGTACAAATGTCGCTGCTGAATCCTAGGTTCTCATCAACTTAACTCATTTGCAGCGTTCCTCGAAGAAAAACTGCACATTTCTTTAGAGAACTCAATTGTTCAATTTCCTCACTGAAGAAAATGGCAGATGGTAAGAAGCCTTGAAGGAGGAAAGAAACACGAGGTTATGACAGCATTTGAAATTCTGAGGAAATATATCTGACTATTGCACTCCGGATGAAGAAAGCAAAAATCAGCATAAAGTGCGTATTAGGAAGATTGAGCAGAGATGGGCACGGGAATGGAAGGAATACAGATATGTAACTCCTAAGTACATGAAGAAATTAGCTTTGAATCCTCCATGCCCAAGAGCTCCTTTGGCACTGGCCAAATAGCTGATCCACTAGCGTCAAGCGGTGAGGACTTTCACGATGAATGGGCTAAGCGCCAAGCAAAATTGGCAAAGCAAGCAAAGAAGCGGTGAAGAAATTCAATGAGGATTCTGCTGCTTCTCTTGCCCTTGAGGTCTCGGTTCAACCGAGAAATCAATGCAAAAAGCCTGCTCATAAGCCAAGTGCTTCATCATCTGTGCCCTCACGGCCAAGTTCCTCAATGACACCCTCAAGCAAATTCCTCACCTGCTGCTGCTCACCAAAGTCCTCAACTGCTCCGTCAAACCTTGGTTCTGTGCACCTAGCTACATGTCAAGGACTGCTGGTTTCTCAATTACCTCGAGCATCTCTGCAAGTTCTCGGCTGCCCCAATTCATCATCGGCCCGACTCTGCTGAAGACAAAAGCAACAGGTGGGCGTGGTCCTCGGCCTAGCCAAGGAAGAAACAGCTTGTAGTCCACGTGCCATCGATGATGAGGCATCGATGAAGAACTTGAAGAAATCATCGAGAGACCGCCAAGTTAGGGCCGCTAGAGCCAAGGGTACATCTGTGCCCTTGCTCTTTGGATCGAAGAAAGTCCTCGACTTCATTGACCTCGGCACAATGATCCCAATACCCCTCTGCTGATCTTCCTTTGACACTGGTCAAAGTCATCATGTTGACTCACTTCATATTTGAAGAAAAATGGAAGTTTGAGAAGGCGAGGGAAATCAAAAGGCTCAATACTGAGGAAGGAGAAGTTCCTAAAGAAAAGCGTTGTCAAGATGACACGAGGAACTCCTCAAAATCAAACTGAAATTCAAAACCTCGGCAAGAACTTGACACATACTATCTTGGTGGCAAGAGTCAAGACCAGATTAAATCAACTGTGAAGAAATTCTAAGTGTTGCTGCTGTGCAACTTGAGATTCCTCGGTGAAGCCTCTGCTCAGCCTCTTGAAAAAATGCTGATTCAGGGCTGATGATCCCATCAGCCCGCTGAAGAAACTGCCGGGGCACCCACTAGTAGTGCGCTGATGAAATACTCAAAGCAGAGGCTGCATCGGTTGCTCTGAAGAAACTACACCAAATTCCTCGGCTCCTCCTGCGCCAACCCAACCGATGTGAAGAAAACCAAGGCTGCGAGCGAGCTGCTGTGAAGAAAAGAAAGCATCAGCTGCGTCAGATTCTTATTGCGAAGAAAATGAAGCCAATGACCAGCTCCGTTGAAAACCCAATTGATGCTATTCAATTTCCTCCATACCATCAAAGAAGTCGTTCCTTTTGGAGAAGAATATGAGATCCCAATCGGATCGATGAAGAACATCAATCTGCTGCTTCATCGGAGAAAATTGATGAAGAAATTGAAGTGGAAGCAATCCCTTCAACCTAGTTATTTCCTCATCAGGACCATGAAATTCCTCAAGCTGATGCTTGAGAAATTGAAAATGAAGATGTGGATATTGGATGCACCACTCCGGTGATCAATGATGACTTTTGGGAAAGTCAGCATCCCAATCTCCTCTCTTCACCCCTTCAACAAGTTCCTCACTCCCTGCAATTTGTCCAAATAGACTCGAAGAAAATCAACCCACTAGTTACGTGCATGAAGAAATTCCAGCCACTAGTCTTGATGAAGCTGCATTCTTGCTAATCCTCAGACTGCTCTGTTGAGGAACAAGAAATTCCTCGGTGAAGAACCTGAACTTGTGATTCTGAGGTGGTGATGCAACTCAACGACACCCCTCTGCCCAAGCAAAGAATCCGTTCTCAACCAAGCAAAAGTTCAAGGCTGAAGATTTCTTTGCCGAGCACGTGTTCTTCCTGAATATAATCCTTATGATTACTGCTGCGCATTAGGAAGAGGCGTTTACGGACTGCCAGCCAAGCCAACTTCTATTCCTCGGTGCTTTTCAACAAGGACAAAATCTTGATCATGCGCATATTCCTCATGTGGATATGGAGTCGCTGCCGGGCTTTGAGCCGGTCCTCGGTGTTCTTCACGGCGCGGGACTTCTAAACTTCTGCACTAATATTTGTGATTGGAATGAAGAGCTAATTCTTGAGTTCTATGCAACCCACACATCACGGAGGCTTTGAAGGCGTAAATTCATGGGTCTTAGATTGGATGGTGAAAACACTCACTACAAGGCACCGACAAGTGAATTGCCGTGCCCTACCACTCGATCCTCCGCTTGATGGTGCGTCGCATCTATGAAGAAAAGAACTTTCAAATCACTATATGCAAGTCTTGATGAAGCCTTTGAAACCAAGGCAAGCCCCAGGACCAAATTCCTCGTCAAGGAATTATTATATGTGCCTCGAGCAGTCTATCGAATTTTGGCGAAGACTATGAGTCCTATCAAGAACCACGACTCGAGCGATGAAGAAGTCGTTGGCATCATGAAGAATATGCTTTCAACATCATCCATGGCGTTCCGTCAATTTCCATGATTTCTTCATGAGGACTCAGCTAACATTGCCATGTCACCTTTTATTTGAAGCCTTATGCACCTTGGATTATGAGATTCATCAGGTCAAGATCCTCACTTTGAATTACAAGGCGATACTTTGAACCACTGCAGCTACACTGCCCCGATTGAAGTCCTCAAGCGGACAATTACCTCGGTGATGAAAGGGAAAGGCTCTGCTGTGATAGATGAAGGCATTCGTCCATTGGATGGATAGTTTACAAAGCGACATCTTACTCCACCAATGATGACTCGCCACACATGACTCTGCAGCAAATACCTCTGTCAAGCAAAATCCTCAAGGAACGCACCCGAGGTGATGGTGATCGTGAGTTACTCCTCGGTCTTCATCGGAAGGTTGATCGCAATCATAAGTGGGTCAAGCGTCGGTTTGGTACTCTTCTTTACAACATGACCTCAACTCACAATGCAGTGAAGAAAAACCACTACTACCTTCATGAAACCTTCAAGCGCTTTGGGCTGTTCTTTCACATGTCTACAATGAAGAAGAACTGCAATCAATGGGACTCAAGGAAGAATTTGGTGATACGCACCTCCTCAGAAGAAATTCAAGAAAGTCAAAGTTCCTTCCTTGGTGGCCAGCTCCTATTCTTCATCTCGCGACAACGATGAAAATGAAGATTTGGAAGAACTGCTGCTGGTCCTACTTCAGCGAACAACCCGACAATCTTTGGCGCTCCGTCTTGAACTTGAAATTCCTCAAGGCGTTAGTCCTCGGTTTGATCCTTTTGGTCATTCGATGACAAAGGGAGAAATTTGAGTTAGTCTTCAAGCGGGTCTCGTTTTGTCTATATCTGATATGATATTAAGTTACAACTCTCGTTCTTACGAAACCTTTTATTGGATCAAGTTGTAATCTTAAACCCGATGGTGCTTTGATACTTTTGATGCATTATGCTTTTGCTCTATGCTCGACTCTGATGGTTTTGATATTTGTTATGATCTGATCCTCATGAGCTCGTTGAAAATCGTCAAATCGATTTGGGCTCGATACTCTGAAAAGTTTCAAATTCCTCATCGCATTGGGCTCGATACTCTTTATGCATTATTTTGCATGCTCTGAATACCATCAAGCACCATATTTCATCATGCATTTCAAATTCCTCATATTATATGTCAAATCGTGTATGAATTACAAGATATAGGGGAGATCTCCATGATTCAATTCTTCAAATGTGCATTGCCTCAAAAGCAATTTCCTCACTATGCACACCTTGGGGAGTTCTTCTATATCTTGCAATCAAAATCCTCATTATCGTATTTACACTTCATATATTTATCCCGTTGAAAACTTAACCTATGTTGTCATCAATCACCAAAAGGGGAGATTGTAAGTGCATCTAGTGCCCTTAGTGATTTTGGTGTATTGAAGACTTATAGGTTAAATAACTAATCTTGTTTGTGAGTGTACACAGGCCTATAAGTCTATGAGGAGTTTGATATTTCTGTAAAAATCGACCCTAAAAATGAAGTTCTTCAATGAAGACTTTGATATTACGAAGACTTTAGAAGACTTTGAAAGTGAAGAAATTGGTGTGACCTTGAAGACTTGGTATTCGTTTGAGGAACATGAAGCGTGAAGACTTTTGTTTTCGTAGTTTCATTTTCTCTTTCTTGAGTCATAGGAAACACCGTCTTTGTTAAAGGGAAATTAGAAATACTAAGAAAAAATTTCCATGTGATGCTCAACTCAAAATCCTACACCTACCAATTCCTTGAGTGAAGCTTTTGGAAATCTCATACAGTTCAGTCAATTTCTTGATGTGAGAGAGGAAGCTCTTACAGTGTTGAGAATTTATTCGGCGAGGAGTTAAAATTCGCCGGTCTGAATTGCCTACTGATGAGAACATGATATACGAGGAATTTGATGTTCAAATTTCCGACCGTTCTTTGTCTTCTTGCATGACTGTCCCAAATATCTTATCCACCTAACGGTCATATCATTGAAGGGCATTTATGTCTTATCATGTCGGGCTGCTCCCTAGGCTATAAATAGCCGCCCCTACAACCACTAGTTGGTTGGCTGCTCGAAGAACTTGACACT